>JAHWFP010140565.1:368-34294 GCA_023313725.1 Lithobius niger | reverse complement strand
AACATAATACAAATGGTTATTAATCTATGTTTAATTGGAATTTGTTTCTAAATTTAGACATTTTCCAAATCTCACTTCCTACAGTTTAGAAACACGACCATCTCAGCTACTAATGCGTGATGGCAGCCATGTTGGATCAGTAAGTTAGCGAGAAAAAACCTGCCTCACTTTCCTCAGCAACATCTCAGCTCCATGACGTCACGCCTACGTAAAGTGGGAGGAGTTTGGATGAGTCTCCTCGAGTTAAGAAACAGTTTTCCTCACTTCCCTCAGACATCCCTCTAGTTTAGAAACAGCACCGATACGCCGAGAATTAAAAAAAAAAAAAAACCCTGATAACACAGTCGTATCAATCACAGTCTGTCCCGAGTTTATCCAGGAATAGCTTAAATTTTAATTCCGCTGCTCTTAGCCCATCGACAATTTGCTACAAAATTCGTTTTTGTAGTCTGTCATACATGAACCTTAAAACTTGTGAGTTTATTTGAATAAAATTAACGTTTTTTTTTTTTTTACAGAGTACGACTCGGAGTTGCAAGTAAAAGCGTCGAATCACCTTCTAACTTGATTTGCAAAACGAACAGATTATTAAGTATTCGAATGCAGGCCCGGGCTGGTCGCCCTGGGGCCCAAGTGCCATGAAGTTTTGAAAAGGCCCCCAACACAATCGGGGATGTAGGTGAATTTATGCGTATTAAGACTACCTACAGATGTTTTCTTGTAGCCAAATTACGTAAACAGCACAATGAACCGACAAGAAAAGTTGTAAGGCACACGTGCCTTGTTTTTTAACGAAAGGGCACAGTTAAAGTTTAAAATGTACTAGACAACACCAATGTACCTTAGGGCCATCTCGCACTAGGGAACCAAGCCGCACGGCCAAGTCACTGCGGCCAATGAGAATGCTTACGGTATGTGCAGCACCGCACACTTGGCCGCCGTGGCCAGTCAGTCGCAGCGGCCAATGGGATCCCAGGCTACCACAGGGCGACCATGCTTGCTCCGCATTTTATTTTTCATCGCGTGATAGGGAGTTATCAAGGGAAAACGGAAGTGGCCGCGCGGCACGTCGCCGTGCTTTCTGACTGCGACGACCACTAGCCATACGATCTGGTGCCTAGTGCACGGGGGCCCTTACACCCATCTTGTGTCGAGTTTCATACAATAAGTACGATGATCGCACTCTTTGATTGCATGCCCACACCCCTAACATACTCAGCACACGAAAAAAGGAAGACTCCAAGGTACCAGGAGGCAAGACATTTCTAGAATGTCTATTGAAAAAACTACATTAGTGTTACTCACAGCTTCTAAACCGGGTAAACACTCACATTATGGGGGGGGGGGGGGGAGAGGCGGGTCCCCCCGCAGTTGAGGCACTTTTAGAAATTTTGAATGCTGAAGGTATCATTTTCGAGGTGCAAAAACTACCCCCCTTCCCCTCCGGACGAAGCGTAATGGCCGGGCTCTATGCTGTCTTTATAGTGCGGTCATTTAAAGACGACTATGAAGTGACCAGATTTTACGACATCAGAAAATTGCAACGAGAAAAAATTAATCAGCAACAGAAATTTCACTTGTTACTATAAAATCTAAAAAGAACCCCTTACGAATCAACCTGAGGGCCCATGTGCCATCAGCACTCTGGTACTATGGCCAGTCCGGGCCCGTTCGCAAGTGCGTGTACAAAGTAATATTTCACATTCTATACTCTCTCTTGGACTCAATGAAGTTTCGTTGCGACTAACATTCCTTATTGTTATTTGTTATTGTCTGTTTCTTCCTGTTGTTAAGTATTGGGAACAAAATTTTAGACATAACCTTTTTTTTCCTCATTGAAAAAAAGGACGTTTAGTTGCCACTTTCAAGCAGTGCAGCTGCACCCGTCTCATGGCGTTGCAGTTATCAAGATCAGTGGTAGAAACAATTCCGATCAAGTTTTGGACCTTTCTATAATTAACTTCACGACTGTCACCAGCAGCTAATTATTGTATAGCCTACATTTCAACCATATTGTACACCATTTATAGTATCCACGGCCTATCTTGAGTTCGCCACAGAACGAACACAGATAATCGATTGTACGTTTTTCGTATTAGAGTGCCTTGTTGATATCCAACATGGTAACAAAAACAGTGGCGGCCGGCGATTAAAGCCGCCTCCTCCAGGAAGACGTAGCCGCTCAAAAAATACTGCAGGACTCAAGATACGCCGCGCAGACAATATGTACCAAATTTATTGTAGCAACAGTCCCTTTGCACTATTTGTAACCCACAATCGATGTATCAGTGCGCGTGAGCCATTTGATTTAATGGCCCGGGAGCCCACGGCTAGGTGCAGGCATTCCAATTTCGAGTCCCCACCGGTCAACATCTCTTTTGGACCACTAATTTGAAAAAGGCGGCCCCCCCCCCCCCCCGAATTCACCAAATGTATCATGCCCAGAAACCTCACGGCCGTAGCCCCCAAGTCACAAGCCACCTACTCCCCCGTGCATCAAGGCGAGCAAATACAACATATTAAAAAACTGGACCACTGCCTAGACTGGCTTACAAACATGATGTGATTTTTTATCATCAATTGGCTAATCATCCGTTAGGCTGGAGTGAGAGCTGTTCGACTTTCCCACCTAAACTTACTTCAGCAACTTAAATTAAAATGAAGAATGTTTGCGAGAAGAGACAGATAATTGCCGAAGAAACAATAACTCTTCAACGAAATCATAATGAAATAGAGAAGATTTGGCAAGCTTTTCCTGGAAACTGATTATAGAGCAGTGACACGACGTAGTACTATTGTATAAAAGTCTATGCTGGAGCCTTAATGGGTTAGCCGCAAGGGGCACTGCAGAGAGAAACGGAAGGGCGTCATACTGAAGCCGATGCTGTGAAGAGTGATTTCTTAGACCTAAAACGAGCGATTTTTGTTGGAGAAAACAACGTTATTTTAAGCCTAAGAAATCCGCTCTTCCGTTGTTTTTCCTTCCATTTTTATGTAGTGCACCTTGTAGTTATGCTCTCCAAAACCCATACTGGTGCCAATATGGTGGCAAATGCCACTGATCTATATGACGCCACATTTCCTTCCACTACGAGTGCAAAATCACGTAAATATAATAATAATAATAAGAATAATAAGATACTTTATTGCACCACTGAATGCAAATGGAGAGCAAGGGTCAGGTTAACTGGCCACTAATACATCACCAATTTTAACAAAACAAAGCAAGAGTATCACAAGATACGTCGTCATTATCAATATAAGACACAAAAAAATTAAAAATCAACATAGTAACAATAGCAAAAAGTAGTAGAAAATTCGACGATCACACATGTGTGCAAAATTCTGGCCGTTTTAAAAAATCACGCAAACACTGTTTATCAAGTGTACTTCTGAAGATAGTGGCAGTCGGTGCAGAGACTAGATCGCCACTCAAAGCATTCCAAGGAGGCACCACCCTAACAGCAAAGAAATGTTTTCTACAGTTCAGGCTAAACCTTGGGAAAACAAAGTTTAAGGTGATGACCACGCGTCTTAGAGTTACCACGAAGCTCAAAAGTGGGAAGATCAATACCTAGTTGGTTGTGTAATATTTTATAGGTGAGTACCAAATCAGCCTTAAGTCTGCGCAACTCCAGGGAGTCTAACTTAAGATATTTCAACCGTTCAGTGTAGGGCATGTTACACAATCCCGGTATAGCCTTAGTATAACGGCGCTGAACCGATTCCACCCGGTCAATATCCTTCAAAAAACATGGCGACGATACCTGGCTCGCGTATTCCACGAGTGGGCGGATGTACACCTTAAAGGCCCAAGTTAAAATGAACTGATTTCCTGAAGTAAAACACCGGCGGACAATTGCGGCCCGGCGATTAGCATTTACAAAAACAAAATTGCAATGAGTTTCTGATTTTAAGTCATGGTTAAACCAGACCCCTAGGTCCTTAGTAGATTCAACAGTTTCAAGCATTGTAGCGCCAATACACAATATCCCACTTGTAGTAACTGTGTAAAGTCTACGAGTGTGATATCCACATGTTTTTGCACTCGTACTGCAAGGAAACGTGGCATCATGCAGTCAGTTTCCTGCAAACATAATGTGGAAAAATGTATAGAACAATCCGTACCTGCAATTGAGCGTTATTAAATTTTACGCTTACATGCACTGTTATAGTCAGTGGAACTTGCGCTGAACGTCTTTATTGGTAACTTGCCTGACGTTCGAAGTCATTATTTGTACCACTACGTAGCCAGCTCGATCTGAGAAGCGTTTTAGCACCGAGGGAAAAGCCCCGGTCATTACCGAAGTTGACTTGGATTGCAAAAACTGAAAGGTTTCTGAGATCGCTCTGGAAAACGTAGTGGTACAAATAATGACTTAGAACGTGAGACAATTTAACAATAAAGACGTTCAATGCGAGTTCCAGTGATTATAATAGTGATTATATAAAAAAAAAAACCGGATTGTTCTACAATATGGCTTCTGGCTGGGTTCACCCCTTTTCATTACAGTACTCTGTAGCCATACGACGCGTGAGTGACGATGAGTCCTCTGTAGCCATATGACGCGTGAGCGACGATGAGTCCTGTGTAGCCATACGACGCGTGTGCGACGATGAGTCCTTGTGGGCTCACCAGCTTAAGGGCGCGTTTACGTATCGACTCGCCTTTGCATTCTCGCAGCTAGAACTCAATCGCAATGGCAAAGGTGACATTGCCATGGTAACAACGCTAAATGGATTAGCTAAATCCGACATCGTTTGAGTAAATACTTGCAGTCTTATAATCCGTGCCAATAATATAAAGAATTCCTCGTGACGAAACAATTTTCCCAAACGCTTCTGAACTCACGTTATTTGCTGTTTACAGACATAAAACCGCCGCCATGTTGGAATTTGGGATGATTTCTAGCTTCTAGCTGCGAGAATGCAAAAGCGAGTGATTGCGTAAACGTGCCCTAACCCTTTTTCGGTTAATGGAAATTTGGGTCACGTTTCCAGCCCAGTCACTCAACCACCAGCTGTGAGGACCTGACCTGGGATTTTGGGTCATGCACGGTGACACTGTGGTTCATACCCACGGAGGTTGTGTTGGCCAGTTTGCGAATTGGTCACACCCGACTTACTCACTGTTTCCTTTTGCGGGGGGTTGACCCTCCTGAATGTTCTCGGTGTCGACGGCCACTTACGGTCCGGCACTTACTTGTTGATTGTCGCCATCTTGATGGTGTTCGTCGTCGGTTCCATCTTCCGCATGACATTGCGCGTCAGTTGGGCGATAAGTCTGTCCTCCTGTCCGGTGTTTTTCAATTTTTGCAGGAGGTACAGATGTATGACAAGATTTAGATTAGGGGTTTGAATAACATCTCTGTAATGTGTGGTGCAGTGGCAACCCGGACCACTGCACTGTGACTGAGGTTGGCGCTAATGACCAAGTTGTCGACGCGCCATTAAGCCTCAATCCCCCCCCCCCCCCTCATACCCACGGTTCCGACCCTTTGGTGATCCCGTTGTTCAGGGTCGGGAGCCAAGTGACCTTAAAAAAAACCAAATTAAATAAAAACCACAGTTTGAAGTGTTGAAGACGATTACCAAATACACTGTGTTTAAAATAAGTCAATTAAGTTTCATCGTTGATAGATTTTGAAACAACTTAAGGAAGCTGTGGTGAGTTGTACTTAAATTTTATTGTTATTGTTATCACGTAAGTCTGAAAATTTTTGGAAATTTCTTTAAAAAAAAATCTTTTCTGTTTCACTGGGGGGAGGGGTGGACGGAAGATGTTTAATGGCACATCGACAGCTACGTTAAGCACCAACCCCAGTCACAGTGCAGTGGCCCCTGGTTGCCACTAATCCAAATATTACAAATTACACATTTCACTTGGTCATTCATTAGTGTCGCCAAATCTGGGCCAATCAATTTTTGGGTCCAATCTGCACTGAACTCCAGATTTTATCACGTGTCATCACAACTAAAATTTACAATTGTTATTTTTATATTTTAAATTTATGTATCCTGTCCTTGTCATTTGAGCTACTATGTCCAAACGTTATAATAAAAACTTGCCAAACCTGCTACGAACGTTACACAGTTCTCGCCAGGAATCCATTAGGCAGAAGAAGTACTGATACCGCTAATGGAAAGGAAATTTGTGGGGAATGCCACAATCACGGCAATGCCACAATGAAGACAAGTTGAACTCTCTATGAAGACTGCATAATCGCAGCCACAACCACAAATAATAATAATAATAATAATAAGAACCTGGATGTGATTATGAAGCTTTCATAGCGAGTTAAGCAAATCTTTATTGTGGCATTAGAGACATATCTCAAACGACAGGGGCTTCTGTTTAGTGATCTGGACACGAATCTCGGTCATGCCATTGCGAAGAAAAGTAAGTCTATAAAGGCCACTTACTAAAACTTAGATAGTTTTGGCTTAGGATTTGTTGTTGCACTATTGTGCCTTCGCTACTTCTGTATGGTTTGCAAATGGGGTTAGGAGGGGGAAGTTGAGGCTTAACGGCGCGGCGACAGCTAGGTCACAACAAAGAGGTGAATAGGCTTCTGTTTAGTGACCCGGATTCGAATCATGGTCACGCCATTTCAATGAAAAGTAAGTCTTTACAGACCACTTACTGAAACTTAGATAGTTTTGGCTTAGGATTTGTTGTTGCACTAATTGTGCTTCCAATTCTTCTGCATGGTTTGCAAATGAGGGGGACCGGGAATTGAGGCTTATTGGAGCATCAACAGCTTGGTCACAATACAGAAATGAATAGGCTTCTGTTCAGTGATCCGAACTCGAACATCATGATCACGCCATTTTCAATGAAAAGTAAGTCTATAAAGACGACTTAGTGAAATTGAGTCATCTTTGGCTTAGGTTTGCGTTGTTGTGCTGTTGTCCTTCTGTATTGGAGGGAAGGGGGTGAGTCTTAATGGCACGTCAACAGGTAGGTCACAACAAAGAGGTGAACAGGCTTTAAGAATGTTTGGTTCCCGTGTTTCTGTGTTTTCCCCTACAAATAACTTCTTATCGCAGCCGGTCCTAAAAAAAATAGCTGTCCTACATCTTGTAACACGTGTGTCTAAGTCGCAGTGACAAGAAGTCAGTGGGACGATGGTAGAGATCTTGGCGCCAAAGCAAGTGGTCACCACCTAACCAGGCGCCGCGTTGAAACCATGCTCTTTGACACGGGCCAGCGCCGCCCAGCCACCTACTCCAACCTGGTGCCCTTATCCAACACACTTAGGACAGCGGGGGAGTGGTACAGGTGTGCGCCCAAGGGCTTGCTTCCTTGCTCACTGCGGTTTCTCCAACAGGGAGCAAGGTAAAAGGAGGCTAAGAGGATTAATGCAAGTGAATCCTTCTCCTTCACGCTGCTGCTTCGCAACGGAGAGGTGGATGGAGAAATAAAAAAAGAAAAGGGGCTTCAACTAATGACGGGCAAGCAAGCAGAGGGGAACAGCCCCATGAATTATTTCTCGAGAAACGGACGATTCGTCGCCATAGCCTAACTTTGCAGAGGAGACGCATCTGTACAGGAGTCTTGTTCAAGGAGAACTGTTGCAGACTAGAGGGGCACTACTAGTGATTCTGTTAAGGTAATTCAAGAAGGAAGCATTTTTCTTAGTGTTGTAACTTTCATGTCTGCAATCAACATCTTGTTTTGCAGTATTGAACTTCACGGAAATCTCGCTCGTATTAATGAAATTCCTAGTCGTACTTTTTTTGATGGAGTAAAGCGGCTTTACTTCTGTTTGCAAGTTGAGGATAATACTGGGTGGGCGTTGTGGCACTGTGAGTGTGACTATTTGTTGGGGTGGTGGGGTTGGGGGTGGGGGTTATACCTGATCACCTTTTGTACCTTATAGTGGGATAATAGGAAACCTTGTAATAGTAAGCCTTAATCAAATATATTGAGAAGTTTCAGCATTTTTTGGCAGATAAGATAAAGTAACAGCCAGTATCGTGCACAAATATAACTACACTACGTTTCCAGAGGACAACCTCCCATCTTCAGGTTAAAATAAACACTAAAACATTTTAAAAATTCATGGCAGTATCTGCCGAGTCAGCAAGTCTATAAAAAACAAACCATTCAGGCATGGTCAAGGCCTAAAACTTTAAAATTAAAAAAAAATATCGTTTGGTATGTTTTATATTTTTTAAAAATTTTAAAGTTTTAGGCCTTGACCATGCCTGAATGGTTTTTGTTTTTGTAGACTTGGTGACTCGGCAGATACTGCCATGAATTTTTTTAATGTTTTAGTGTTTATTTTAACCTGAAGACGGGAGGTTGTCCTCTGGAAACGTAGTGTAGTTATATTTGTGCACGATACTGGCTGTTACTTTATCTTTAATCAAATATAAACATACCTAACTGGCTAGCACCTCTCTGCTGCATAACTGCCTTTCAGGACTTCTTTGAATAGGGGTAGATTTTATACAGAGCAAAGAAATTTTCGTTTCACAAACGATATCACAAATTCGAATTGCCTGCCCCATAAAACTGTGTACTGAGGGAATAAGTTCCTATTATTTTTTTTTTTGCTAATCATTATTACTTAGGCATTTTTAAAGGTATTGTTTATGAGTCAAACAGACATAGATTATCCTTTTGCAGTTTATTGCTAAAAACTTACAACGGACAGTTTTTTAAATGCATGAAAAAGCTGAATGTTTGCCTGCTAATAGTCTTTGTTGGTTCCCTTACCGCATAATATCCTAAGCAACAACATTGCTGTTCTTCGGTTACCCCCCCCCTACACATATGAGTAAGAAACCAACCAAGTCCAGAGACAATAGCGAGCTTTGTGAGGGCACCCTGAGAACCCGTGCGCAGAAGCCAAGTCCAGCCAAGTGGACAGTGGCCCCTAAGCCAAGAAGACACGGGATTGAATCGAGTCTGGGACATATATGGTCCCCCACTGTGCTCGCACTGGTACCCAAAGACCTAACGACTGCCAGAAACTAATGTTTACAGGCATAGTCAGGAAAACATAACCGTGTTCCTATGAAGGAGTGAAAGACATAAGATAATAAAATAGGATAAGAATTTATTACACCAACGGTAAGGGGCGATCCAGAAAGGGATGGGGCGATATCCGCTAATATTGGTCCTAAAAAAAATATTTTAAAAACAATAGTTTAAAGCAAGATTAAATTAAGTCCCGGCAGAGTAGATTTATAGCATTAGCACTGGTTAGTTTGGAAACACCTCTAATGATTACCGAGATCTATCTCCCGAAGGCCATGCCTGGACTGGTTGACGCTCGTGAGTTGACTAACTCTGATAGCAGACCGTTCCATGGGATACAACACGGTTTGCGAAGAAGTACTTTACACAGTCCCTGCTAGCGTGGGGGGGGGGGGGGAGAGGCACAACGATCTATAGTATAGTGGTTACCCTGCATGGAGAAAACGGACTTGGGTCAACATCAACCAATTCACGTACAATAGAAAATGTTAGACAAAGGTCTGCACAAAGCCTCCTTACCTCAAGCGAGTCCATATCCAACCATAAAAGTCGGTATGGACATTAACCAGGATCTGACCCAGCATAAAACCCTTATCTAATGGATATTTGAAACTGACGGTAAACCTCGTATTCTAAGAATCACCATGAGGAATCCTTAACGTCAACCGAAACCTCATTTTTCTTAGCATAAGTCACAACCTGATTCTATAAAAACAGTAGTGACCAAAAACAAGCTAGCCCCTGGGTTCAAGTAGAGCTAAATATTTTTTTCCCGCCGAAGGCTTCAGTACGCCTTGAGGTAGGGCCTGAGGATAATTTATAACGACATTCGTCGACAGGAGAATGAATCGAAAAAGGGTTCTTTTTTAATGATAATTCTGTTATTTCTCACATTTCAGAATTATCCTCTTCAATAACATTTTAACCTTTTTTATTTTTATTTTTTTTATTATTTTTACGACCGTTTTTGTGTGTCTGCGGAAGAGTGCAGTGAGGCTTCGTACAGAGTGTGTTTCATTGTTTCGGCGGGGAAACAGAATAATAAATTATTTCCTCTACGTTTCCGTGAGTTGAGGTCATCAGCCTCCAAGTGATAGGGGCTCATTAACTGAAAATGTTCTTGATGGAAGCGCAAAGAGCTGATTAAAGTCTTTTCGGGCTGAAAGATTGATCGTCCATCCCCGTGGAACAAAATTCCCAATTACAAAATACATCCTCATTGCGGAATAATTGATGTATAAAAAGCGGGAAAAAAAATCGTCTCCTTTCCCTTTTAATTGTTTTTTTTTTTTAGAAGGTGGGGAAGAAGCGTTTTTTTTTGTTTTGCTTTTTTTTTTACCAAAATAAAATGAATAGAAACGAACTTGGCTTTTTTAAAACCGGTCGTTGTCATGATCACTGTTCCCTCATTATTTGCATATTCGATTTTTTTTTTTAGGCTTAAATAATTAGCTGTTGATGGAGTACAGTGGCTCTTCACTAAAGTGCGCAGATTGACTTTAGTGCTAGTGAGGATGCGGAAAACGGTCACTGGTCGCGTCAAAGCGTGTATTAGAAAGCTTACTATATATGGCACCTTACGTCTTCCGTGCCTACGTGAAGCCCCGGCGTCAGTTGGGCTACTAATGCCTCTGCTAATGCTTTTACTTTCAAAGCAGCACGAAGGCAAAGCGCAGGGCCGTGGGAAGGGTAAGGTGAGCAAGGCACCCGCCTAGGGCGCCGCCTTTCTGGGGGCGCCGCGCTGAATTCCTGCAAACCGTGTAACCGTTAAAGTGGGTCGTAATGCGCAAACAAATTTGTTTATCGATGGCGTTACATACAAATGAAAGATAAAAGTTTATGTACGGGCACTTCACTGTTGTTACGTTTTGTTCCTTGAAGCAAAGTCTTAAGTCTCTCAAGGCTCAGAATGTCGCAGATTCGGTCATGTACGCACGCACTAGGCCGATGTGTAATTTAGTTAGTAGTTAGTTATGTTAGCTTTAATATAACATTAGCGAAGAATTATTTTCTTTTCTCCAAATAGACATTCCCAGGGGTGGGGGGCGCTCAGTTTGTTCGCCTTTGGGGGGGCGGGGGTGGTATGAAGTTGGTTCGCCTTGGGCTCCAGGGGAGCTAGCTACGGCCCTGGCAAAGCGTTATCAGAGGTATTGTAGCTGCAACTACTGCCGAAGGGGGGGGGGGATTGAGGCTTTATGGAGCATCGATAGCTAGGTCATTAGCACCAACCTCCGGCACAGTGCAGTGGTCTGGGTTACTACTGCGCCACACATTACAGAAATATTAACCAAAGCCCCAAATCTACCTCTTATCGCACATCTGTACTTTCTACAAAAATTGAAAACTTCGGATAGGAGGACAGATTCATCGCCCAACTGTCAAGCAATGTCTGGCGGAGGTAGGACCGGCGGCGAACACCATCAAGATGATGACAAACAACGAATAAATGACGCACTGTGACATAACGCACAAATGACATTCAGTAGTAGGGACAGCCATCCTCAAAAGTAAGCAATAAATAAGCGCCACGCAAAGGATTGGAAGAGGTATGAAGCGATATCATTTTTCTAATTTATGGTCAGCGCCCCTGTCGTTGTTATTGCAGCCTACATTGGCAGAGTCAGCCTAAGTTGAGTTGGAGAAAGCGGTTAATATCGTGCTAGTTCAGGACTAGCTCCCCGATTGCATAGTTCACCGGCAGTCTAAAAACAAAATTTTACCGAATGTTATTTTCATTTTTATTGTAAAACATCATCGATGGTAAAAGCAGTAATGCCGTATGGAAAACAGACCATGTTAAAGGGACATCCTGCACGAAATAGCTCTTGCACCATGATTTACATAAGTCAAAGTGAATGTAGCAAAATCGTTTCTCACGATGGGGGAAAACAGGAAAAGGCATGCCTTTGCACGTTAGAACTAATGAATGTTGCAATACTGAGCCATGCAGGAAAACAAACCGGGAGGAATGAACCTTTGAAAAGTATTACTTAAAGGTACCACCATCCTTTCCGGAATAGAGTCAATTTAAAAGACAAGCTGGAGTGCCTTATGTGGATAACAACCAGAAACAATGGGTTGTGGCCAGTTTTGTCATATAACACGCCAATCAGACACAATTCCAGCAGTGTACCTCGCTGCTACCGCGTGACGAGTTCGTCTACTGTAAAAGCCCTTTCTTTAAATTACAACAGCCTTGGGGCGTGTTTACGCCTTTGCATTCTCGCAGCTAGAAGCTAGAAATCATCGGCAATTCCAACATGGCGGCGGTTTCAGTTCTGTCATCTCGCAACGAAAACAGTCAATAATGCGACTTCAGAAGCGACTGGGAAAATTCTTTCGCCAAGAGGAATTCTTTACCTTATTGTCAGGAGTTATAAGACGTACAGCATTTACTCAAATGACGTCGGATTTAGCTACCCCAGGTAGCGTTGTTACCGTGGCAACGAAACCCATCGCAATTAAATTCTAGCTGCGAGAATGCAAAGGCGTGTCGTTTAATAAATGCGCCCTTATAATGGATGGCTGGTTGATCGTATCTGTCCATTACGTTTTTCCCCCAATTTTGTCACAAAGACACAGCGTTGTTATTTGATCACATTTTTAGACGGAACATACAAGAATTCAACAACACAACTGAGGGTATAGTGTTGCCAAAAGCGTCCATTCCATCCTAATAAAACAATGAAACTACAAAATGGAATTAAATAACTGAATGGAATAACAATGCACACAGGCTGGGTAACGCTCACGGGTAGCGGGCCAGCGGGTGAATGGTGGGAAGGAACCAGGTGAATGTGACAAGCTGCTTACGTATAACGCACTGCCATAAAGGGCGTATATGACCCAACGCCCCTTCGCCCTCCTCGGGATCACTGAGTACCAGTGGTACACCCCCGAATTTTGTTTGATGCTGGAAGGAAAAAACAAAATTAAAATGGGATCATAGATTTAGCTGAGAGTCTAGGGAGGAGGTCGTACTTTAAGTATCTCGGAACCCTGTTATTTTGTAATAATTTTGGCATCTTTGAAAAGATAAAGAAAACCAATTTTCAGAGTTGTTTTCTGCAGTTGAAATAATAACATTATTTATCTACTTTTACCAAATGTTACACTTGGGTATGTTCTTGGGGCGTGCAAGGGGGTGGGGGGTGCTACTTATGCCCCTTTAACCCGGGTGTGCTGCAGGTAAGTATAATATTTCCTTGGAAATAAGCGATAAAAGTGTTATGTTCGGATATAAATAGTATGGAAAGGCAAATGGGCGCCAAAATTGATTAATAAATACAGAACCAAACCTATTTACATTATTGCCTTTTGGACTTTAATGTCAGACAGTCTGAACGGTGTTTCAGTATGGCTAAGGTCCCTGTCAGTATGGCTGAGCGGTAGGGCTCCGGCCTTTGGTCTCGAGAGTCGTGGGTTCAATTCCCGTTCGGGCACTCTGACGTTTAAGTCCAAAAGATAACGTGAATCGGTTTGCATCTCTATCTATTAATGTTGTGTGTGGAGTTGGGACAAAATCCCGTAATGATCGCTCTAACACGAAACAGTTCTGAAAATTAACCAACTTATTGAAGATGACATCAATGTTAGATAAACAATGGCAGTTTTTTTTTTCCAACATAGCGACCATCGCAGCACCAAAATCTAGCTTGCTTAAAAGAATGGCAGGATCGTTGTTAATAATTTCAGCTACAAAACAGCTTTGATGATGATCGTCTTCCCGTCTTCACGTGCGAGTACCTCTCACGGTTTAAAAAAAATGTAACAATGCCGATATTGCATCAGCGAAATCTTGTCCGGCCCTTCTTCAAAAGTGAACATCTAGTAAACATCGCGCCAAGTTAGGCAACAAACATCACAACATACATCACATCAATTCAATTGTCGAGGCTGTAAACCATTGTATCGCGACGCCATAGCGTCAGTGTCTTATATCTTGAAGCATAGTTGGTCACATTTCAGGTACTTGGGGAAAAATGATAATGCGGTACAACAGCTTAAATTGTGTTGAAATCGAGATCAATGACCCACCTGTCAAAAATTAACTCGTGTAGGAATGCCAGCTAAGCTGCTTTCAATGCAAAAATATGACCCTCAATAACGTTGCAAATGTGTTACTACTAGTAACTACCTAGCTAACTAGCTAGCTAGCTAGTCCGCTCATCCCCATGTTAAATCCCATTGGGTGATTTTTCATCGATACCGAGATAACGGGAAGGCTTCCACCTATGAAACTGGAGAATAGGTGCAGTACAATACGAACTGCGTACTGTACTGCGTCCATTCTGCAGTTTCATAGCTGGAAACCTTCCCGTTTGATGGTTTGGAGCCTAGAGGCGTAACGGGGATGGCGTGAGAGGGCGTGTAAGTACGAAAATATTGTTATAATCATTGTTAGTATTGTCAGCATCGTCTCTCATTGGACCGCCAAAGTTCGGACAATGAGAACATGTATACTGACGTACGTGTCTAGACACACACACTAGTGTATCACGATAAATCTAAACAACGTTGCAAAGAAATTGTATTCACGTCCATTTCACAAAAAATAAACCAAGTGTAAAAACAAAGCTAAATAAACAAAGCCAAAAACTGGTAAGGAGGCCACCAAGTTGAGATAGGTTCGGCCTTTCAAAGGAGTGACATCAACACACCAAAACTAACTAAATAAAACAAATAACAGCAAAATTAAAACCAAACCAAACACCTATAATGAGGTGACTAAGTTGAGAATGGTTCGGCCTGCAGGCAAAAGGTAGTAGCAAATTGTTGAAAACCAATTTCTTGTTGACAAGGCACTTTATTACACATCTGCACGGCAGTGGAGTTGAGTCAATACACAATTAAAAAAAAAAGGAGTGATATCATATCAAAAACCAAAACTGGTAAGAGGGGCCGCTAAGTTCCGAATGGTTCGGCCCTTCAAAGGAGTGATATCAACACACCAAAACATTCGCCAACTTAATCGCACCGAATAATACTTTGGACGTTAAATGAAAACTTGAACATTGCTACCAAAAGTAGCAATGTTCTAGTTTTCATCTAACCTTCGAACTATTAAGCGGTGCGATTAACTTGGCGAATGTTTTGGTGTGTTCATATCACTTCTTTGAAGGGCCGAACCATTCGGAACTTGGCGGCCCTTTTTACCAATTTTGGTTTTTGATATGATTGATTCTTCCTAGGATCACTTTTCTGTTAACTAGCGCCAGTCGTCGCAACTTGCAGCACATTTGCAAATGATGGAAATAAACGATTTAGTTTAGCTGCCCAAAATTAAGACTAGGAAGGTTTCAATAGGATCTCACCGATATTACTGCAGGTGCGGCAGGTACCATAATTACTTTCAGCACGCTAAAATACGTCCGATTATTGCCAAATGTTGAGAGATTATTTTCGGACCTCAGCTGTTGACGCTATGGCAAGTCGCTCTGGTGACGTCATTTGTAACATCTCCCAAGCCTCATATTATTATGGTGTCATTTTATAATAGCCCATCGTCAAATGGGCATTCATTATTAATAGAGACGTTTTTCGATCTATTTAGGGACATAGGGCGTCAGGGTTTCGTCGGGCAGATGACCGGATGCGGTTAACGCTCGCTAAAACCCCCTTTTTTCGATCTATTGTTGTAACAATATGAGGTATACAAAATGTCTGTGATTAATGTACGTTATCAATTGTAATGGCTCGAACTCGTTTGATCTTCAGTCCTGTGCACCCAAAAATCAGTTTTTTTAATCAAAAAAGAATCACCGCCACGAGCCTCCAAACTGCCCATATCATAAGGTAATTTCGGTTAAATCAATTAGAACAATTTTCCTTTTTGCCCTCCGCCCCAAACTTAAATACAACTCCGACTTATCCTGTTGCCAGTGCTTCACTGCAACCCAGTAATGACTGGAATTCGCATTTTAACCAATTAATAACCCGAAAACTGTTGCAATTTCTTTAAACCCCAAGTAAGCCTAGAATTAATGCCATCTACATCATTATAGACGTACGATGTGCGTGCGTGTACCTCTACTCCTCTTGAACCAAGGCACCTACAAAAATGGGAGTAGGACCAAATAAAAAATAATTAAATTGCACTGAGCGTAGGCCTATTTTCATCGCTTTAACTTGATTTTATGAAGCTTAAATATACGAAAAACCCAGAAAAAAATAACGTCAAAGTTTTTTATTAACCCTCATGATGTTAGTTCATGACGTCATAGGTTGTTCACGCAAACCTCTTCGAGCGGGACGACGCCAACGGAACGAGCAATGTGACTAGTTCCATTTAAGGCCCTAAGCCTAGGTTAGAGTCGCCCATGTAAATGCGGCGAGCCTGAGCAGACTAACGCTGCAAGACGTAATAAAAATATAAATAAATAATAATAATAAATAATAATAAATAAATAAAAAATAAATAAATAAATAAATAATAATAAATAAATACTGTGCGCGCAGCGTATCTCGAGTCCTGCAGATATTTTATGAGCGGCTACCTCTTCCTGGAGGGAGCGGCTTTAATCGACGGCCGCCATTGTTTTTGTAACCATCTAGGATATCAACAACAAGGTGATCTGCTATCGAAAACATACAATCGATTATCTGTATTCGTTCTGGGGTCAACTCAAGACAGGCCGCGGACACTTTACGACTACTAGCCTTAATTCGGTCAACTAAGCCTTATTCGGTATCTACACTCAAGCCCGTTCTGAAACCCCACGTAACAACTGCATTTTAGTCCCTTAACTGCGGTGTTGGCGTTGGGGAGTCGTAGTCCGTACCCTGAAATCTCCACACCAATTTCACATTTGCTTCTCAGGCACGTTTCCAAGATTCCCCATAGCTCTGTTTCACGCAGTCGAACAAACGCTGTCCCTGGTGTCGGTTTTTATTGTTATACTCCAGGTATGTTGAAGCGACAGTTAAAATACCCAACCTTGCTTTGCACCCCACTTCAGTACACTGGATAACAAGTCTCACATTTCCACAGATAATTTAAATAGAAACTTTCGTTTAACTCCCTTCCCACTAGACTATAATTAATGGTATTTAATAATACTTGTTTTAGTTGTTTGTTTTTTTTCTTATCGTTGGCGTACACTTTAATGTCTAAACGACAAACTTCGTTCCAATTTTTTTTTTTCTGTATTCCTCTTCTGAAAGCCAGTGGAAGCTAAGGGAACTTGGGCTTCTCGCGTCTCGCACGTTTTAGTACGTTTTTCACGGCAATAAAAGGGAACCTTATTGCTACGCACCTGACGTTTCTTCGCTGTCTTACGAGCAAAACAAACTTGGAGATTTTGCTTAGTGTTTTTAATGTTTGCGACGAGTTTTTTTCGCATTTTAAAGCAGGCTTGCGTAATTAACCGAGTTCATTGTTAGGTTTTGATGCAAAAGACAGCTCAGCTATACTGCTAACTTCAAATAAATATAAGGTTTAGCTGCAAAAGAAAGCTACTACTAATTAACCCCAAACATTGGTTTTAGTGCATATGAATACTGCTACTAATTACCTCTAAATATGAAGTTTCGTTGGAATTGAAAATCGCTGATAACTAACATTAAACACTACGAGCAATTAATAGGGTCCACAGCAGAGCAGTCAGTAATGATTTCCGGTTTTCTCTGTACAAAACAGAAAGTGTCCACTGTTGCTATCAATACCAATACCCTAAGGTGCGCCAATACCCTTGCTTGCACATGTCAAGTCCAAATTCCCGTCATCCCGCAGGCACGGAATTCTGGTATTTGATTTTAGGTTGTCTTGGCTTCCACACGTGCACAAACCTATGGAGAGCATTTGCAGGCGCTTAACATCTTCCGTATTCTGTGGAGCACTTCATAGACCTAGTGTGCAGATCGCACTGTCATGCTGTGCCCCTTACCGACCCCTTGTCCACAGTAGGTTTGATTTTGGCTGCACGGTTTTATTGTTCCGCTAATGACCTCGACGTTCCAGATGTTAGACCTTGTGCACCACAGTACCGTAGCTGCATTTGACGACTAGGGCATTTCGACATCTCCAGCCGGTCAGCGTCTATACAGAAACCTGAAAGCCACCGTTGGCAATTCACCAGCAGCAGCTAGCCTGCTGTACGCTAGGCAAATGCGTAGCGTGCAATCTAGTCCAGCTCGGCCTACTTGGCAGACGAGTGGTGATTTTCTGTGACTGGCTCCGGCAGACTTGTGGAGAGACAATCTTAGAAATGCCCCCGTCATTGTGCTGGGGGAAATGCCAGTAGCCCCCTTGGCGTGTCCTAGGTGGCATTTTCAGATTTCGACTGGAAGCGTTACCAAACAGTTCCACTTCATCAGCAAGGTACTTACAGGAGTTCTGGCGGACGTGTTATCAGTACGTTGAACGTCGGTGGCTTTTCACTTAAGGGTTTAAGTCAGAAGTTGACATGGCATGTGCTTGAGTTCATGAAGGAGTGACTGCTTCCCATCGCCTTCCATCAGGCTATTCTGTGCTATTGGCCGAGCTTCTGGCACTCAGTCTGGCTGTTGAAAGGATCCTCGACCTACGGGGCCTTGCATTTTATCATCTTTAGTGAGTCCACATGTGCCGTAAAGTCCTTGGCGTGGTACGGCCCTTGGAACCCCGTGGCACAGCGAATCCTAGCCCTGCTTTCCCACTTGCCTGGCCAGCCGAAGACTGTGGTTTTCTGCTGGGCCACCGGCCAAGATGCGATAGCTGCGAATTAGTACTCTGATGCGGCAGTGAAAGAGGTCCTTTCCGGTCCTCCTGGAATAGATCTCAGCCTTGTTCCTTCGGATGCCTTTCCAACTAGGACAAGAAGATGTCATCTGACGGACGTATACGCCCACAAGACATTGGCAATACCCACACAATTTTAATTTTCGGCACGAAATTTACAGGCTATGGTCACAATAAAACCATAAAAAACTAAAAAAACAAAAAAAAACGCATACAGATGATGTGAAGCTTCTTACAGCTGGGTCGCCATCTTGGCACGATGCTTTTCCAACTGTACGTCTGAGGTTGATGCTGCTTGGCAAGCGTTATGGGACAAACAAGCCATTAACAAGTTGCGGGCGGTTGACTGCACTATACAGGCATTGCACTCGGCTTGTGGCCGCAGTCAAAGAGGAGGGTGTTGTTGACCCGTTTACGTATTCGTCATACCAACCTTACACATTGCTTCCTATATCCCTACTGAATGTCATTGTTGTTGTTTGCCACTTATGGTCCATTATGTGCTAGTAGATTGTCACCATCTTGATGATGGTCGTCGTTTCTAGTTTCCATGATATTTAGCACGTAAATTGGGCAATGAATCTGTTCTTCTGTTTAATTTTTAATTTTTTGTAGCGTGAAGAGATGTATGATATCTAGATTTGTTCTTTTTCCACATCCGAACCACTGTTCAATGACTGAGGTTGGTGCTTATGACCTAGCTGTTGAAGTGTTGTAAAGCTTCAATCCTCGTCCCCCAACCCCCACTATGAAAAAATAAACGATTTAAATAGCTAATTGAACTGAAAATTGACTGATTTATTATTAGGTAGCGGTAACCTTAAACTAAAGAGGAAACGGACGCTAATAATTATCACAATTTTAATACAACTTGAATAAGTGCCGGCCATTATCAAGCATTTTGATGAAACGTGAAGACTTAGCTTTATTGGTTTTAAGAATTATTTTAATAGAGCATTGTCATTTGCCGCCGTATTGGCACCAGATTGGCACCAGTATGGGTTTTGGAGGGCATAACTACAAGGTGCACTACATAAAAATGGAGGGAAAAACAACGGAAGAGCGGATTTCTTAGGCTTAAAATAACGTTGTTTTCTCCGACAACAAAAATCGCGCGTTTTAGGTCTAAGAAATCACTCTTCACAGCATCGGCTTCAGTATGACGCCCTTCTGTTTCTCTCTGCAGTGCCCCTTGCAGCTAACTCATTAAGGCTCGAGCATAGAGTTATATACAATAATACTACGTCGTGTTTACTGCTCTATGGTGGGGTGATCTCTGCCTCACACATTAAATCTAAAATGTCGGTTATCAATAATTGGCTTTGTCTTCTGCAATTAAGTATAATGTGCAACAAACACCAACTATTAACTTCCAATGGACGGATTTGAGATGAATGAACGAGTAAAGTGATAGAGAGATTCAGGGGTCGTCCCCATTGTAAACAAAGAGTACAAAAGAACAACATGGTACGCCAAAATTTCAAGAATTATAAAATAATAAAGAACTCGTTTTTACGTTTAAGGGAAGGTTTAACTAACCGAAATCAAAGCAGAAAAAAAGAACACGAATAAGCTTTTCTGTAAAGGATCAGATACCACAGTGTGGCTCTAGTGTTTAGTCCACGGAAACGGTACTGCTTATTCAACCATAGAAGGGGGTTAATTAAATTAAAACCATTGCAAATGCTAAAAAAAAAAAAACTTTGAAAAAACTCGTTAAAAATGGGAAAAAATGGTAATATAATATTTTATTGTGTCAGTTTTCAGTTTGGTGTAGATAAAAGTAGGGTTTAACATTAAACAATTTTGACGCCTAAACAAAGAAGGTTTAACGTTATATAAAAACATACACGGTTTTATTCGTTGTGTTTACAGTATCGAGTAATGTATTTTTGATATTGGTAAAATTTACGTGAGTTAGCTTCTGATTAACGGTAATCGGACACATACATAGCCACACTTACGTCGCACACATTTACTTACTTACTTTGACATTATTTTCATTATTCTTGAGTCACATCGTCTATTATCCGTTCATTCTACTGATATGATACATGATGATGAGTGTTTTTCTTATCGCTTTTCAGCAATTTCGTAACTTTACCAAGTAGCAAGTACCAATTTATTAGCTTTCCTGCCGTGTTTAAATGTATAAATAGTAAAACATTATTTGAACACAGCAATTAAATTTCAAGTATTAGTGTATCTGTAACCTTCCAGGAAATCTTATCCATGTTCGTTTCCTGTTTTGACTTCTGTTCAGTTAAACCTCGCCTTGATAATCAAACGAGTTCGTTTTTTTTTTTTTTTTTATAGTTTAGCAGGTAATAGCATAAAATCATAGTTCATTGAATACCTCTTTTCACCGAAAACCAGGCGAGGCACTAGATTTAGAGGCAGCCAAGCTTCTCAGGGCACAAAAACCGATTATTTCCTACTAACTCCAGGCTGCTTTATCATCTCTTTCGGCACCAAGAAATTTTCGAAAAACGTCAGTCCTATAGTTTATGTGACGGTATTTAAAGCCAGTCGATGTTACTGTAGCAACCCATCTTGGTCTCAGCTATTATTGCTAAAACTCGGGTCAACATCACTACCTCTATTAGCCTTTTGCCCAAGATGTGTAGCAACAATCTCCTTTCTCTCCAACGATAACATTATAGTTGTCGCAATATAAACAACAATTTTCAACAGTGTCACTGTAATCATTCCAGTGTAAACAATGCAAGAGCCATGAATTGCCTTGGTACTCAATTGTGCTGCTCAAGCCCTGTGTAATAAATATTATCTTGTGCCCCATTCCAATCGCTCAACTCACCCAAGAAATATCCAGCAACACTTTGGTAAATATAACTATAGAAGTATATTCCCCCAACTTTCTCTTTACCCCAATCCTCCCAGTTTTAGTCACGTCATAGCCTCCTAATTTTCATGAATTTCATCCCCATCTCGTTCAGATCGGGAAGGGTGATCTTTGTTAAGTCGGGCGAGCATTCGTTTACTGACCATTATGTAAATCGACCTGAACCATAAAATTGCGTTTCCTACAAAGGCAATCCGACTGGATCGTTATTTTCACCTGTTTCACCGTCAATTTCCACCTGCCATCGCCATTCTACCAATTCCCAAGATCCGTCCCTCCAATGCCACACAAAACCATGAAGACTAAGCCATGAAGTCTCACAACGAGGTCTTGTGAATAAACTTGGCGGACCTACCACTAGTGTGGTTCTTAATGTAGTCGAACCGCAAGCAAGAGTAAACGCTTTTAACGTCGACTTTATTCGTCAGTGCTCACGCGTTGCATACATTTGTAGGTGTATATTCAGGACTTTAGTACGTAGCATTAACTCGGCGCGAATTGAGAAAATATTGAACATCCTGCCCAAAGAAAAAAAAAACTCAGAAAAAATCTATTAACCAGAACAGAATTTTTAAACACCACTCTGATGAGCTGTTTTTTTTTTTGTTTTTTTTTTTTTTTTTTTTTTCCGGTTTTCTTTAACGCTGGTAGACTTGAAAAAAAATGTTCTTGCCTTAAATAGGTATGAAGAGGGTTTTAATCCTCTTGGCCACAATGCCTTAATTCTACTTAATCCGGATTATTTGTCCCATAATACGTCGCGTTTCCTCCCTCCGCGAAACTTAACTCAGCAATAATTTATCTTTTTACCCTAATGATGCGGGGAAAGAAAAAAAAAGACTTTCGATTACCAGCCGCCATTTTAGTTCCCATGCGAGTCCTGTTTTATTTATTTCAGTTTAATAAGAAATGAATGATAAACACAAATGACGAATTTATCTTCTCTTGCGGTAGTGGTGGTGTCAGTGTATGCAGACGCTGCCTTAAAATTGAAGACTTCTTCAATAGGCCTTATAACACAACAAAAATCTATAAATTCAAGCAGCAATCAAATGTATGTATATATAAACCAGATATCTGCATACCATATACGAGCTTACGGTGTAAGTGTTTAAGTATATTATACTTTTTCTCACTGGGCAGTTTTGCAACATTTTTTGGTTTGTTTTTGATTTCAAACCTTGATGCCAAACCATCAAAAACAACATTGAAAAATTACCCAGTGAGAGAAAGTATATAAATAAACACTTAAACCGTGAGCTGGTGTATGGTCTGTATATATACATACAATGTATATTCCGTGTATACATATACCATTTGATATGTATATATCCTCGCCCAAAGAAGCGGGAGCAAGCGTTGTTTTAAAGATATTTCATATGGTATTTAGTATCTGATGATGACATTGCATTGTGGGCCTAGCTTTTTTTTTTAAATCACAACTTATCAGCTAGTTTATCATAAGTTTCGCCTAGTTAAAGTAAGGTTTACCGGAAATGAAGACGCTTTCGGATCCATTAGGCCTATACTTGCATTTTCCGGGATACGTAAGGACAATGTTTATCCTCTTGCGGGGTTGTCCGAAACGCAGTTGACCCTGTCTGTGTATCTGTCCGTCCGGTATTTTTTTTATTATTTGGAACGCAATTTCTACATCTAGTTGCATTGCTTCAGCATTGTTATTTTGAGGCACTGTAGATAAGAATGAGACACGCACTGAAACGGCCAAAACGACGCCAAAAAATTGCCATATTTTTCCAAATACGAAAAGGATACAACGCCACAATTAAGCGGTGGGGTTGAGGCTTAATGGCGCGTCGACAGCTAAGTCATTGGCGCCAACCTCACTGACGAGTTATCCGCTCGCCAAGTTCACATTATCAGACATCATTGTTAGAGAGCCGTTATTCAATCTATACGTCATTTTAAATTGTACAACTCTTCCATTGTTGTAGCCGTGCCTTAATTTCCTGAAGATGCACGGATGCAACAATGAAATCATTGTTGGACTAGAGTGCTGTGCAGTCTTACTACTATGAAGACGTGCACGCTGTACCGTGCAGTCTTACTACCATGAAGACTGCACTGTGGCACGGAACCCAAAGAAAAAACAAAGATTATTAACACTACCTGAGGCTGCTGGCGAATCAGCAGCGTACGAAACAAATTCGCCTTCCACATTTAAAAGAATTTGAGACAGCAACACATCTGTATCTGAATCCTCAAACAAATCGTTGGCTCTGTTGGCCACAGCCAACGTATAGCCACAATGGAGATGGCTGTCTGGAATTTGAGACCGAACGCGACTCTCAACAATGGTCTCGTTGTACAAGTGTGTTAGACAATGTTGTTCGGCAACAATGCGGTAAGAAAGCCTCCGTTGAACTCGTCTTTCTTACCACATTGTTGTCGAACGCCTTTGTCTAACTGATACTTGGCGTGGCCACTTCATCTGAAAGCCACGGAATCTCGGTATTCGCGATTTTCACGATCTGAAGGCCGATCAGCCTAGAAATTATTGAAATAGGCGGTGTTTGCACCCCGACAGCATTAGCTGATTCTCAATAAACTGTGTCAGCTGCTGCTAGATGAAAAAAGGGTGTAAAGATCGTCGATTTTCCAGTTTTCTACAACGGAAGTAAAACTGATGAAAACTTCCGCCACCGAGAAAAAATATTTTGTGCGGCAGATCTGGCTGAAATTTGCCACTCAGTTAAAATTTGGCGTGGAGACGTCTCTTTTTATGGTTTCATTACTGGAGAAGCGCTAACAGCAAAGTCTGCAATAATTAGTAATGCCGTTTGGGTACACGCCACCTGTGATCAAACAAATTCCTTCCGAACTGAGGTTGGCGCTAATGACCAAGCTGTCGACGCTCCATTAAGCCTCATCTCCCCCCCCCCTTCCCAACTGCTATAGTAGCATTGGTAAAGCCAGACAATAGAAAAGTTACTTCTGAAGTAGGCAATGCGCCGAAACATGACGATAAGGACTCTAACTGCGTAACACTGCCCCTTCATTAACGACACGGCGTATTATGTCAGACAGACCCGAAATAATGATTATATACCACTGACACACCGTTTATTATTTATGGTAGTATTTAAATTGTTTGCCTGTATTACGTTCGTACTGTGCACATTTGAAAATGACTTTTATTCAGTTTGTGGAATGGTTACAAAAAACGGAAAAAAAGCGAAATAACAGGCAACTGGGCACAAGTTCAGGACCATAAACGGACAAAAAATGCCTTACTGTGATCATAAGAAATCCATATAAATTTTTATTTTATTTATTTTTTATTGTACTTCCATATTTCAACGAATACACCACGAAGCCATGGCTCGTATGTGGTGTACATTAATCATAGTAATTACAGCAACAATTTTAAGGAATTTGAAAAAAAAACACTCAAAATATAGTAATTTATACAACAAATTCGACAAATCTGAAAGAGAAAGGAAAAACACTCAATATTTCACAGTAGCCTACTACAATTTCAAACCTAAGGAAAAAAAATTGTCAACATTTCAGATCAGAGATAGATACGAAATGAGATAACGAATATTTTTAGCTGTTAAGTTAGAAGAAGCAATTGTGTTAAAAATTTTTTGAGATGTTTGAAATGGGAAATACTCCCAAGTTTTGTCTGGTAGCTTATTGCAAATACATGGCTAAGTTAGGCATGCCTAAAAAAAACCTAAAAAAAACTTTCAATAGAAGTAATGTCACAAACAAAATCAACTCTTGTGAAAGAACCCGCCAAGTTTCACCCAATAGCCTACAAACAGCGATATCAAAATAAAAATGGTTGCCACCAAATTTTCTACATGATGTACCAAGTCTAAACTACGTACTGACAGAAAAGTGTTTCCCTTGGAAAGTAAGGATATTATTACTTTTTCAGGGGAACACTTTTCGGACAATACACGGGTTAGGCTTACTGCAGCACACCATGTAGAAAACTTAGTTGCAGCCATTTTTATTCTGATAGCACTACATGTGTTGGCTGAAACTTGGCGGGTTCTTTCATCCAAGTTGTTTCAAGGCGAAACATGATGCTGGCTACAGCTTGGAACACAGTTTAAGACACACAAACTATTCTGTCGCCTGCCAAGATTCAACGAAAACATCAACATCCACCTTCCAGATAACATAGAGCGACCACAAGACACTAGTATCTTTGCAACTAATGCAGATTGGCTGTTTTCTGGCGTCTTATGAAAAATAACTCCTAACAGTAAACAGTGTTTCGTTGTTGAGAGATGTTGGCCACCTGCTAACGTAAAATTCACTATTACACAGCAAACATAGTATAACGTTTTCCTGTCGAAAAAAGGTGTCAATAACCTTGATATTTTCTAGCTGAAGGTACTGAATATTTGCTAATTTCACAATAAAATCTCTGGTGCTCAACAGTGAATCACCTTCTGTAATCCTCTATTAGTATTAAAAATTGCTTACGCGTATAAAATACGGACTTAAGCCTTAAAAAAAACGTAAAGCTGTAAAGGAACAGATACAAGAAAAATACATGTAAGCCATCAGCGTCGTAATAATACGTGTAGAAGATTCTCCAGCGTCCCAAAAAACAAGCTGCAGCTTCTTTTACACTAATTAGTACGTAGCTGATGGCTTATATGTCTTTTTCCTGCATTTGTTCCTTTAGAGATTTTTTTTTCGGCTTACAACCGCATTTTACACGCTTAAGCGGTTTTTAATATTAAGATCTGTTATTTTTTTCTGTTATTTTTTTCTTGTCCCAGCAAGAATAACAACAAACGGAACATTGTAATTACCTAAAAATAAATGTTGTAAGAGTCTTAGCGTTTTTAATTCTCGATTTTTAAGCTATACAAATTGAAAAACCTGTTCCTTGGTTCGTTGTATAGTGAGAGCAAAATTTCCCCAACAAGAAGAACAACAGCAAGAATGTTGTAGTGACATTAACAGAGCGTTAAAAAAAAACCCTAGGCCATGTCCATACCTACGTTTTAAGCTGTAAAACTTGAAAATCGGTTCAGTGGTTCGATCTCCAAGTGAGGACAAATCGTCCCAACAACAACAACAACAACAACAAATGGCTATACTGTGGAGGCCGAACGGTTCGATTATTACAATTAAAATTTTTAATGCGGTGAAATACTTACGACACGACCCCAAATACCGAATTTCGTTGGCCATGTCAATTCTGGCCGAAACTAGAGGATTTCAAATTTTGATGTACAACATGGAATTCATGGTGAGGCTTACGTAGGGTTGATTATGGCAATTAATCATTTGTTTTAATATTTGTATTTGTATTTATGACTATTTTTGACTATCAACTTGGCTCCTACTATTTATGCTCGATATTTCATAGTCGAAAATTAAAAAAAAAATACATTTTACACTACGTCTTGGCGCGACATCGACGCAAAAGCCAACTTAAAAAAATGCAACGCAAGTAAGTCGTTGTTATTTAAATTAGGCACCTCGGGGAGGTTAAACGATAAGGTAATTTTCTTCTAACAAGCAATATTTTCATCCGACCTTTTAGCTTGCTAAACCATAATGTAAATTAATGGTTTTTTTTTCCCTTTCCTTCTTGCCATAATTTAGTAGTCGAGCGCCGTAAGTGCGTGGCGAAATTTGTGGGGAGCTCCTAATCGAAGGGGTTTGCAGTTTTTAATGTTTAAGAAAATTAGAAAGTGGTAGGTTAAGGCTTAATGGCTAGAGAGAATGCTTAAAATCCTCCCCAATTATCATTTACAATTTTTTTTTTATGCTCGAGATCAGGATCGTGAACTTTGCCTTGTGCAAGACATTAATCACGCAGTAGCTGCGCATGTGCCAAAAGTTATCCAATTTGGTTAGTAGCTTGACATTTTAAAGGAGGTCGGCGAGTTTATCGTTGTTCAATAAATGTCAGTCGTGGGTAGTAAGTTGCAGAGTGGCCGTTGTAAAAAGCAAAAAGTCACACGCAGTAATCCTTGGAAATAGTGAACAAAACCATTCGTTTAAAAATATAAAATTAAACAAGCTGGCACACCCTGCATTATTATTATTTTGAATTATTATTAAAATCCCCTTTGCGCCCAAAGTATGACGTTATACCAGCTTCAAAACGTTTCTAGTTTTGCGACGTATGGAAACTCCCTATTGAATAAAATATTTTTGCAACGTATTATTGATTTATTCAATTCAATATCATCTTTTTATTATCTTAATTGATTATTTACTAGGGCAGGGGGGGGGGGCGGTCCCCGTATATGACCGGTTTTATAGAGCATTCTAGTGATTTCCCGTCTGCATGAAAATACTGTGATTTCCCATTAGCAGTAGGCCAAACTTTCATTGGATTTAGTTAGATTCAGGGTTAAGAGACATAGCGGCCTATCTCCCGTTTGCATGAAAATAGTGTGACTGTAAAAACATATGACGTCCCCCTTACTGCGTGTCTTTGTTGAAGACACAGATTGAATCATTTCTTATTCAGAACAGACAATTCCGTTTGGCAGACATTTTCCGTCTGCATGCACAAACAAAAGAAATAAAAATTAGTAGTGGGAATATCGGTGATCTGGCGACACACAAACAAACAAACAAACAAATATTTCGATCTTAGTTATATAGATTTGACGATGGAGTCGTCAAAATTTATGTGCAATTGCTTTTGTTTGATGAAAATAACGCTTGGTTGAAGCGATCGTAACCTTTTAACACGCAGCTTTTTTTTTTTGCGAGCTCCGACTGGTTCGCTCGTGGCACGTGACCGTTGGGATTTGGTTAACATTTCTATAACGTGTGGCACAGTGGCAACCCGGGCCACTGCAGTGTCACTGAGTAAACGCTAAGACAGGAAGAAAGTATGTAAATACTCAGCGTGTACCACGAACCGAGGTTTTTTTTTGCATTCATCCTATGGAATTACTGGCTTTGTTTACAGGCCACAAACCGGAAGTGATTAACCGACATAAAACCGAGCATGAAAGCGAGTAATGAAACAAAAGACCTGCAGTGATAAGAACCTCAATCAAATTCACTCAAATGGGTGAGCAGAAGCAGTTAAAGAGCTACATTTAAAATTAAGGACGAATCTGACAGGTTATAAACTTCTCGTCTTTACATACGAATGTTTACACGGCGTAGTGACGACGTTTCGGCTGTGGTAGGCAATCGTCATCAGAACAAGACACCACTGCCACTTAGGCTAGAACTTTCATGGATTGTAATTTTATGTCAGTATAGAAGCAGCTGAACGTAATTGGTCTGATGACGATTGCATAACACTGTCGAAACGTCACCAAGCCTGTGGAAATCTTGTTCATCTATGTAAGTAGTTGTACAAATTTTTGAATTACTGTTATGTAGTTACAACAAACGTTTAACTACGGTATTTGAAGAGCTAAATAGAGCAAGGTTGAGGCTTGTGAAGATAAAGGACTAGTGAAGGAAAGGTCATTAATTGGCCAATGACCAAGTGTGGACACTCAGGACAGTTAACTTTTGGGAAGTTAATTATAGTAACTAATTAGTTGATAGGATGGGCAGTTAATTAGTAACTAAGTAGTTAATAAGCAGTTACTTAGTAAAACTGTTACGGAAGGAACGTAACATTCGCCTGTTGCCACCCGATTAACACAGTACAGCAAACGAAATCAGCAGTAAGTATTAGTAAATAAAAACATATGAAGCACTACACTTACACGAAATTAAAAAAAAAAAGACACCCAATATTTCGAAGATTAAAAACTGTCTTCATTTTCAAATATTGACATATTGACATTTGGCGTCTCCCTGGTGAAGTTTTTGTAGTGTTGGGTCGTGTGATTTTAATGTTTTACTGTAACGATGCTATCACGCCTTTGTGTCGCCTACGTTCCTCAGCCCACTTGTAATTAGTGTTTGCCACTTATCATACACGGCGATAACCGTGATGATTGAAGTCCTCTCTCCAGCAAAACTAAAACTATTAATTTCTCCGTTTCTAAACATACGGAACCACACGAAAATTTGAAAACTGTTCACTTCTTGTTGGTGTTGTTGTTCTTGTTCTTGTGTGACACGGTTTCAGAAAAAAACTACTGCACCTACCTAAAATCTGAAACATGACCTAAGCCAGAAATTTCCCTGGGCTTCATCCTCACAGAGACCACTTTTTCGATTGGTCGAGCCATTCTGTAGTTACAGGTCCCTAAACGATCATTTTGATTGTTATACATTGTTTTAACCATAAAGGGTTAAAGGGTTTAACGAGCGTTAACCACTCCTGGTCATCTGCCCGAAGCCCTAAGGCCCTATGTCTGCAACAGCCAGATTCCCAGGCAGTCCCAGGCAGGTGTTTTAACCATTGTGATTAGGGAACAATGCCATTCTGCAAACTCCATATCTATTCTTCGTGCACGTGTTATGTGTTTGCTAAAAGTCGATTGTTGAAGGGCGAAATGAAAGAATGAACTTTGAACTTTGAATGAAGAATGTACTTGGGTGGGTGACCTCCTGTGAATCCATTTCGGGTGTTGCGGACATAGGGCCTTAGGGCTTCGTCGGGCAGATGACCGGGTGCGGTTAACGCTCGTTAAACCCTTTGATCCTTTGAAAGAATGAATGAATGAAGAATCTGCGGCCTTGCAGTGCTGGAAACACCGGTTCTCGTCAGATCCCCGAAGTTAAGCAGCATTGGGCTGGATTGTTACTTGGGTGGGTGACTGCCTGGAAATCTGACATAGGGCCTTAGGGCTTCGGGCAGATGACCAGGAGTGGTTAACGCTCGTTAAACCCTTTGAAAGAATCCGTGTTCTAGACACACTAGTCGCCGCCAAGTAACAGTAGATCATCCGATTGTTAAAAATTGATTGTTATGATAAAAAGGCGGCTCACTAGCAGACACGTGTCTGTTAACTGTAACCAATTGAAAGCATATTTTGGCATGTTGAGGATAAATCCCAATGCGACAGAAATGTTTCAAATTGTGGAAAATGTAAGGGGAAGGGTCAGAGATTAAGAAAAACTACAATTTTAAAGATGCGTCAATAACGTTGTTTTTATGTTACTGTCTAGCTATCTGTCTAGCTAATAAGAATTTTCCCATGATAAATCCCATAGAATTTTTGCTCATGGCTAGCGCAAAATTGAGAAGGCCTACGTACCTGAACTTTTGCACACGGATGCATGGTTATCTGAGGATGGTCCTTTTGTTGGTTTGGGGGTTATTGTGTTTCATCGTTTATGACATTACTTTCAACATTTCTTCGTAACCAAAACTAAAAGAGATTACGAAACAAAACACATTTGGCCTTTCGCTGCTTTGAAGAATACTAAGTTGCCAAATTTTCTTAACTCCACCACCTGCCACATCCACATCAACTAAAGATTCGTTCTCTTTTCCTGCTCCTCCGCACCCCTTCCTCCTCCCCCTAATGATTTCTCTACCCTCCTAAAGTCGAAAACGAACGATTTGTGTCATGAACTTTGTCCACAACAATCAACGCCAACCCGATTATTTGTCTTGATTTTTATTGATTGCAAACAGTGCGGTTCACGACGGGGTTTTTCCTGGAGCCCAACGATTTTCCCGCCACTCTGCAAGCAAGTTGTTCCTTCCAACTGAGGGCTTGAACAAATCAGGATTGCACTGCAATCAGATGACGGCACATCGCAGGAATTAAGAGCCCTAGCTTGATGGTAGCCACCTCCCCCCCTTCGCCCCCCCCCCCCCCCCACTGCCAATACACACACGGCTTCCAAGCGGCGAAAGTGGGCTTTTGATTGCCAGCACAGAGTGCAACTGATTAAATAAGCATCGTTCCTTCCTATCCCCCCCCCCCACCCAGCCCTTTCTTAGGGATGTAGATTGTCGACGTCGTCCCGGAAATCTACGTTTACAATTAGTGGTTTACGAGAGGAGGTTTTCGAGGCCCGTTTCCATCGTCGTTGTTTGTAGGATTATTGCCACCAAAGTTTTATTTGTAGTCTTGGGAGTTAGCACAAGATCGGTTTAGCGGTTTTTAAGTCATCGTTAATCGTAGTTTATGTTAAACCTTGAATTTCCACGTTAAACCAGCACGGTTGTTCACTGTGACACACGCCTGCCCCAAAATATACTGACGAATACATGTATATACTTGGTATTTTATCAACAGCTTCAATCTTCTCGTCCCAAAGATGAAATGGTGGTCAGGAAGAAAATTCTGATAAAAATGACGCAAAATCAGTTTTATTAGATTAAAAAAAATCGTCAAAACGTAACACGTTAAAATTGCATGTTAATAACTGGTTATGCTTCGAGTTCTGTCAATACCTTCACAAAAATGTAATGATCTAAACGACTACCTTGCCAACCGTAAAACTTAACAATCACCATTAATTTGACACAAAAACTACAAAGAACCACTCACTATCGCAACAAGATCCGCAACGCAGCCATCTGCATCTGTAGCGCAATAGCAGCATCAAGCAGGGCATACGATGCCATCTCCGCCATCTACCGATGGAACGGCAAATTATAAGAGTAGCAGCCAAGGCCCGCTGAGATAGTAGCTGCTACCGACCGGCAAATTAAATGAGAGGGGAGGGGGAGCGAGACGACGCGGAATGAGCGAGCGATTCCGCTAGTTAATAATAATATAACAATATATAGAGAGACGATGTTCGAGGCATCCACTTACCCAAATTTCCCGGCGGCAGATGTTAAGTGGAAGAAGTACCACCATTATTACAGTTGTTTTTTGCCGCATGAGGGAGGAAGCCGGAGTACCCGGAGGAAACCCTCGTGCAACGGGTGGGAAACAACCAAGAAAATCCCGTACATATACACTTCCCATCGCCAGGATCGAACCCGGGTCTGTACGAAGCCAGAGATGTAGACTGGGGCTATCGAATCTGACGCCCCAGCGCTCGCAGCTACCCGTGCACCGCATCATTCTGGAAGTTTAGATGACATGATGATGTCACATTATTACCGGTACTTCACTCTTGTCAAGGTTTTAGCCAGTCATTTGGAGAGAATCTCACTTTTTTAAATAATTTCCACGTTGCATCGACTTCGTCACAAATTATTTTTGGACTCTTCTTCGAAAAGTCATACGCACAAACTAGAACAACATTGTCAAACGTCGGATTTTAACACCGACTTACAAGCCAGTGTAAGGGTGTTCAGAGCTTAGTTAGAAAGTATACGTAAAAAAAAAAAGTACGGAAACAAATTATTAAAGAAAAAAAAACAAGCAGTGCTATACAAGAAAAACGACGAACGACTTTTCGAAAATGTCCAATTTTCGTCATCAGGTTTATAAATAAAATCTAAAACATTGTACGGGCCAATAAGTCATCCTGTGTTTAAAACCTAACCACAGTAATTTAAAGGAATTAAAGGCTAGAACCACCATTTCTCCTCTCAAAAGTGGCAGGAAACGGTGGCCAAAATGCTCAACCCAACTCGTTGGCGAACCCAAGTCACAAGGCAAGGTATATGCAAATCGGGTCCCATGGTTTCTCAGAATTTTACCTGTTTTTAATTGTTTAGTTTTAGTCTTTTGTACAGCCGAAACGTCAGAGAAGACTACAACAACCAATTTGTCTGTCCATCCGACAGTCCGTCCGCCACTCGTCTTTCTCAATTCCGGAACGGTACTATAAATAGACACAAATGGTTTTCACCATTGGACTCGAAGAGTCCACAAATTAGTTGAAATGAATAAAGAAAACCGTAAGTATGTAGAGCCACAAGTGGCCGACAAGTGAACCAGTTATCCATTAAACTGTACCAGACAGAGACAAACGGTTTTCACCGTTAGATTCAGCGTCTAAAAATTCGTTACAATCAATTAAGAAATCCGGAATTCCGAAACAGAAGTAGCCCACCAGTGGTCAGAAGTGGCCAGCTAGTGTGCCCATCATTTATGGAACGGTACCGGATAGAGACAAACGGTTTTAAACATTATATTTAGCGTCCAAAAATTCGTGAAGACGAATTAAAAAAAAAAACCATAGAAGCATGAAACGGCAATAGCCCACAAGTGATCAGAAGTGGCCAACAAGTGAACCCATTAAACGGTTTTCACCGTTAGACTCTGTGTCCAAAAATTAGTTATAATTACGGACCGTTCATTATTTATCAACGGGGGTGGGCTGGCGGATTGTCGTCGCCAGTACAAAAAAAATTCATGACACCCCCCTTTGGTGTTAGTGACCCCCCCCCCCCAAAAAAAAAACCCATTGTATTACAATTTTCATTTTCATGAAATGAGTGGACGACTTACTATAGGCATACTTTAATACCTTGTGGAATGTGCTGAGCTAAATAAATTTATTAACATTCTATAACTTGCCGTGCATTTACTCACTCGCAGTTTTTATCTTGACCCCCTGATAGC
>JAHWFP010140561.1:0-15173 GCA_023313725.1 Lithobius niger | reverse complement strand
GACTTACACTGAAAAGATCACATCTTGCTCGACTTACACTGAAAAGACCAGAGCGATCTACGCAGTAATTGGGTAAATTGGGTAAATTGGCTGAATGGTCACTGACAAACAAACCACAGACCTTTACTAGAAATCTATTTCACTTGAAACGGTTTGCTTTCATTCTTAATTTGCTATGCCCATAATAGGCCTAGGCCTAGTCTTTGACCAGCACTTAAGGTGGACACAACATGTCGACTACCTAAAGAAATTAAGAAGGGGCTTGCGCATATTGTATTATCTACGTAAGATTTTATTACCTACTATACGCAAAACCATGGCCGACATGTGCTATGCTTTAGTGACTAATGTTCTGCAATTATGGCATCTCATGCTGAGGAGGCATGAGTTTAACGAATTTAAAACCTCTGCTCAAAATGCAAAAAAAAACTGATTGTTAAAATTCTTGCTTTTCAGAAAATCAGGTCTCCCTCAACACCACTTTTTCGCGAATTAAAATAATGTTCCCATTTTAGGTCTGCATGTATTCACAAAATTGTTTGCTATTACCATAAGGAATCATTATCTCATCCAGTTGCCAGCTGTCATTTTTCACGTGCTATGAATGATCATAAGGTGATTGCACCAAAGACTAATACGAAGGTGCTCATAAATACACACATTGCATACATTGCCCCAAAAATCTATAAACAACTACCACACGATATAGGACAAGAGTGTTAGTGTGCACAGATTTGGCAAAGGTCTCTATGTCTCTAAAATGGGTTAGCCCCCATTTTACCATTACACCACAGGGGAAAGTAGCACTGCAACTTAATACACCTAATTGGCTTCTTCACCTGAAATCCTTAACGAAATTATCGCACACACACAAACACACACGCACACAACACGAACGCAGCAAAGGGGAGGAGTTTCGTCAACACACAATCCTTATTTGCGGTGAATGGGTGACATCCATACCCAATTGCCAACCAACCTCCGAATTGAAACCTCAGAGCTAACTGTCTTGTCTCATTTATCTCTCCCCTACCTTCCGTCTTTTAACCCCCACCCCTCATTTCCCCGAGTTGGGGTTTCTAATTAGGTTCAGACCTAATACAAATCGGTCTGGATGCAAACGCGGTTTCCCTCATAAATAAACGCCTGGGTTTTTGTGTTTGTTTGACCACAGGCACGAGAAGGAACGGCGAATGAGTATCCTGCTGGGCATTCCATCAAGCATCGTAGTGGCAACGATCCACAAGACCCGTTTAATAGAGTTAACGAAAAAGCGAGTGGATCACGACAGCTACGAAACCCCGGCTTTCAGAATAACCGGACGACGTGCGGACTGGTTCGAGCACTCATCAACCAATAGCTTACTGAAGGTACTTCAAAACGCGACTACTGAAGCGTCGTGCTGTAAAGCCATTATAAAATATTATATTTTTATGGGCTTAAAATACGAGCTTCGACAGGCAAGGTGTTCGGTTACGTCCCGTTTCGCCGAAAAAAAAAAAGCAGATTGCAAGCTTTTGCCTAAAGAGCAAATCCCGTTTCGCCAAATCTCGTTTCATCAAATACCGTTCACGAAATTTTAGGCACGCGAAGTTTAAAACATGACCCGTGTAATTTTCAAACATTTATAGACAAACACTCGTTTTGCAGAATTCCGTTTTGCAGAATAATTTTTTTTTTTCTTAATTACGTGCCTTGCTCGCGCTGGCCACAGTTTTAAATTGCAGGGTTTTGTTTCAAGACTTAACTGCTGACAATTCTTTTTCACAAAGGACTGATTGTCTTTGGAACTTTCTTCCGGAGCACATTGTTTCGGCTTCTTGTGTTAACAGCTTCAAGGCTCGACTTATCATTGGCAGCACTGATTTGCTTCGGGAATTTGGAGGGGTGGGTACTTTACAAGCTTTTGCTTTGCACCGTCGTCAATCTAATCTAATCTAATCTAATCTAATTTAATCTAATCTAATCTAATCTATAAGAAATCCGCTCTCAGAGCATTGTACAAATTTTACAATGATGCTACTATCGTGAATAAGTCTATTTACCTAAAACGGCCATATTATCGTGAGAAGAACGATCACAATGAAAAGATGCGTCGCTTTGACTGTACCAGAGATTATTTTAGTGAATCTTTGTTCTCTCTGGAAGAGAGAGTGGATTCTTTTAGACCCATTCAGTGTCACTGCCTCGGGGCGCCAGAATTGTACCGACACGGAGTTATGTTAACTCCGGAATTTTCTTAAATACTGACCCCTGTGTGGACCCGGAATTACAGTAACTCAGGATTCGTAATTTTCTTTAAAAGTGTCTGAAACAATCCGGAATTGTAACACGGAGTTATCATAACTCCTGATTTTATTGATAACGCCCTGCCTCGCTCGCGCTGCCGCGCTCGCTGCGGCTATACATATAACATCAGAAACCGTGTTACTACAATTCCGTGTTACTACAAATCCGGATTGTTTCAGACACTTACAAATCCAGAGTTACTGTAATTCCGGGTCCACACAGGGGTCAGTGTTTATGAAAATTCCGGAGTTAACGTAACTCCGTGTCGGTACCATTCCGCACCCCCATGTCCCCACTTCCTCCAGTATTGCTGACTTCACAAGAGGTTGTAAGAGGCTGAGGAGAGATGATCTTTGATCTCACTCTTGTTAATGTGTTGCCATAATGTTTTTACCTTTTTCTTTTTTTCTTTAAATGTGACCCTTACAGGTTTGCAATTTTTTACTTTGAATTGCTCTCTTAATGCTTTTCTTGCGTTGGGCCAAACGTGAATAAATAAAATAAATAAATAAATTGGCTTGACTAAAGACGCTATTGTTTTGCACTTTCAGCTAGGTATACAAACAGGCTTCAGATGCAAGCTCCGCAGCGAATGCCGCGCTTATTTCATCTGCTCTGTAAACACACAAAGGTTCTCGGGGGAAAAAAAGCCCCGGAATAATAAAGCCTGGGAAAAAAAGCTGATGGAAAAAAAGCAGCGGAAAAAAAGCTGATGGGGGAAAAAAATCACAAACCAAATCTGGTGTAAAATCACCAAAAAATACTGCCTAAACTTAGTTACGTGTGCATTCTTCATTCATTATCTAATTGCTGCTCGATCAAGGTTAACTTAATCACCTTTGGAATCGTTTAAAGGAAAACTCGGAAGTTTCCTCTCAAATTCCTTTACTGGGGAAGTGGTTGCTAGAATGGGTCACCCTCAGTAAAAGAAAATTCATAAAATGACGAAGTTTCCACCAAAATTTGAAACAGAAAAGGGGGGGGGGGCGTCTGGAATCATAAATGTTCTACAAATTCAGCTTTTTTTCCAGGATTTTTTCGGAGCTTTTTTTCTGAGGCTTTTTTCCCCCTATAGATTCGTTAATACTACAAACAGATGTTTAAGCTTGATATGGTCAAGGTAAGGTGACCTAGATAATAATACTTTTATATGACACCCAGAGGCGCGGATGTTTTCAGCGCCCCTGGCGGCCGAAGAAGGTGGAGAATGGATTGAATTTCTCCTGTCAAAATCATCATCTTCCGTGCGGGCGACTGTGCCTCACTGTGCCCACCTCCACTCCTGTTAGTCTTTGTGCCCGGATACCTGAGTACTTGGGCGTGGACATTAGGAAGGGAAGACTGGGGACACCGGATATAGTGACCGGAAGTTCGGCATCTGACCATAAAACGAATAGACTCCCTCCTGCTCTTAGTGATTACTGACCGACGATTGTAGTCGGCGTTCGGCGAAAGCTCACTCCGCTCGTATGAAAGGGAACCCTGCTGTGTGGGATAATGAAAAGCCCACAAAAGATTTGGTCACCAATCCCGTAATATTCGACGTTGCCGCCGTCTGGTGGTGGAAGCCGAAAGAAATAAAAGGTGAGAAGTCTTACAAAAGGGAATAGCTGAGCGCTGATTAAAATTATTGTTAAGACTGGAAGCCTTGTGTGTGAAGATGAAAAGAGCAACGCAGAGCTGGTGCAGACAGATACCGCTCTCCGGCTGGAAATATGAACCCGACGGGAAATGACCTTGATCGAATGCGCACCAGACAATTCGGTCCCGAACAATTTGGTCCCGAGGGACAAAAGGGTCACCTGTACGACAATTTGGTACCAAGTTTTGTTAACCCTTTTTTGCCCATGCCGAACTGGATAATTTTTTTTTAAGTCCTATATGATAGTTGTATATACAAGTGACATTTGCCGCCATATTGGCACCAGATTGGCACCAGTATGGGTTTTGGAGGGCATAACTACAAGGTGCACTACATAAAAATGGAGGGAAAAACAACGGAAGAGCGGATTTCTTAGGCTTAAAATAACGTTATTTTCTTCAACAACAAAAATCGCGCGTTTTAGGTCTCAGAAAATCACTCTTCACAGCATCGGCTTCAGTATGACGCCCTTCTGTTTCTCTCTGCAGTGCCCCTTGCAGCTAACCCATTAAGGCTCCAGGATAGAGTTATATACAATAATACTACGTCGTGTCACTGCTCTACAGTTCTATAGTTATAGTTCTATAGTGATAGTTTTATATGTAGTCCTATATGATAGTCCTATATGATAGTTGGGTCAGTCGCGGGAATCAAACCGGCATTCACTTGGTTTGAAGACGAGTATGCTAACCACTGGGCTGTTGCTGCTCGCTTCGCTCGGGGTCCCCGGGGACCTCTAACAAAGCTCGCGTTGCGCGTTGGGACTTAGTCTTTCGCCGTTCCGTAGCCGCCAACCGTTGGACAGTAAAGGGTTAAAATCGATGCAAAAAAAAAAAATAAAATAAAATAAATAAACTTAACATCGTAAGCAATCTACATCATTAAAAACGTACTGGTCATATCGTTAATTCGCTTCTCTCACTCAATTAGCGTCGATCCAAGCTTCTGTAATTTCTTTGATTCCAATTAAGAGCATCACAAAATCATTTACTGATTATTTTGACGCAAACTAATTGCAATTATTGCTTACAGTTCATCCATCACGTTCCTAACCACGCCTGTATTTCATGACTGCTCATGATGTCAATAGTTTTATCAGGAAAAGTTTGTTTAGGCAAAGTAGACATTGCGCATGAACAAACTATGACGTCATCAACAAACATCATGAGGGTAAAAAAAAACTTTGATTTTATTTTTGGAGGTTTTTTTTTGCGTATTTGAGGGTCCTAATATCAAGTTACAGCTATGAAAATAGGCCTAACCGAAGCGCAAATTTAATTATCTTTCGTTTGTTCCTACTCCCATCTTTGCAGGCACTTTGGTTCCAGATGAGTAGAGGTACAAACACGCACGCACGTACATAATACTTCTTTAATGATGTAGATGATGTACGTGTGTGTTTGCTGGTACCTCTCCTCTTCTTGAACCAAGGCACCTACAAGATGGGAAGTCGACAAAATTAAAGATAATTAAATTGCGCTATTTTCATCGCTAAAACTTGAGTTTATGACCCTCAAATAGGCGAAAAACCCTGCAAAAATAACCCCCTAAGTTTTTGGACCCACAGTAAACTTTGCTTCGTACAACTATGACGTCATGTTTTGCATCAGCACGAAGGAACAGAAACACGAAGTCATAATATATGGACCTCAAAATGAGTACTGGAAATCAAAATTCACTTTGTTTTCGGGCCAGCCATTGTTGACACGTGTTAAAGAACTTTGAGATTGCAGTTCAAAGTTTGGATGTAGAAATAAACTTGCTTCCAAAAGAAAATTATAAAGGACGACATACTTTTCATCACACTATACAAAGAAAACTTAAAATTGGTTCTGCTTCAAGTGACTGATGCACGGAAAATGGCAGACCTGTATAGGGTTTAAAAAGTTGTCAAACATTTCGTTTTTGAAACACGGTAGTGCGCGGATTGAGCGAGGAAAGTGAGCAATTTCTACGTAAACTAAACATGAGTTTCTCGCTTCTGTCGTACTCTTTCATTTACTCTCACCTTCGTATGGGGCGTACTTTTGGAGGAGTAGACGAACAAACGTGCAAACAAACAAACAAACAATCGTATGTCATGAATGATGTAGATGAAATACAGGCGTGCTGAGAAATGTGATGGACGAATTTTGAGCAATAATTGCAATTAGTTGGCGTCGAAATAACCAGTGTATCGATTCTGTGACGATCTTGGAAGCAAAGAAATTACGCGAAGCGTGGATCGACGCCAGTGGAGCGAACGAAGTGAACGACATGGCTAGTAACAGTTAAAAATCATTGGATTGTTTTCCGGCCAAAGTTGTATTTTCGTACGGGGCGAGGGACAGTCGTCTAACTGGAAAATCGTATAATTGGAAGAACGTATACCGTATACGGAAAGTCGTCTAACAGGAAATTCGTATAATGGAAAATCGTCTAACTGGATTTTCGTATAATGGAAAATCTTCTAACAGGAAATTCGTATAATGGAAAATCGTCTAATATCCTTGCCTCGCTCGCGCTACCGTGCTCGCTGCGGCTATACATATAGAATCAGACTGGGGCTATACATATAACATCAGAAACCGCAGTCAGACGTTTATCCAGTTACACGTTTATCCATTATACGATTATCCATTGTACGATAATCCGTTTAGATAATTTTCTATTAGACGATATTCCGTTTGACGATTTTCCAGATTTTTTATTTATGCAGATATTTGACAATTATCCCGTTAGACAATTTTCCAGTTAGACGTTCGTCCGACGCCCCTTTTCGTACTGTGTATAGTGGTTGCAATCGTTGCAATCGTCAGAACGTATAAACAGAGAACTTCTTGTTTTCTAATTTGCTCCAGCTTGCATGCAAAAAAAAAAAAATAAATAAATAAAATAAACTGGTGAATCAGTTTATTGGCGCCTTTCCACGTTTCAGTGATATCCACCTATGCACAAATTAAAGAAAACTTGTGGGATTTGGGATTAAAATCTCGTAGGATTTAGATTTTAGCCTATACAGCTGATTTACTTACTGCTGTTAAAATAAATATCAATTGGAATTCGAGGCCGATGTTCCAACCATAACACCGCTCAAAGTTTTATAGCACTTCATGCAGACCTACTATTTCTATTTATTTACATAAAACAGGGTTCTGGCCAATCTGGAAAACCTGGAAGGAAAAGTCACGGAATTCTCCGATTTTTTCCTGGGAAACTCAAGGAAGTCTTCGATTTTACGCTTGAACACTCAAGGAAAAAACGATACCACAATTTTAGGTGCGTAGTCCTAAGTGCGTTAAACATATTGTGGATGGCATCCTGGTACTTCTGTGTTAACACCTAAAGGTTTATTAATTTGTGCTGCTCATTTTTGCACTAAGTAAAAGCAAGTAAAACTGGTAAAAGATGTAAAGAAAAATTTCCTTCGTGAAAATTTTGGTAAAAGACCTGGAATTAACATCAATTACTGTGGAAAACCTAGAAAGCTTACGGAAATTATTCAGTATTTTGGTGGGAACCTGTATGTAAAATCCGCTTGCTCATGCCACTTTGCCGAGTTCATTTTTTTTTCCCCGTGCTCAGAATTTCCGTACGGATTATACTTTACAACACGGGACCGTTGTCGCACTACACCTGTAATTTTGGGACTCAATTGTCAGGGACCGAACATTCCGGGACTGTTATTATTAAAATGAAAACCAAACAGTGCTACAAGATAAAAACACGAACAACGTTTCGAAAATTTTTCAATTTTCGTCATCAGGCATACTTAATAAAACTAAAGCCTGGCAAATGCCACTAAGTCGTCCTATGTAAAAGCATCATCGTTGTGATGATGCTTTTACATAGGATGACTTAGTGGCATTTGCCATGCTTTAGTTTTATGAAGTATGCCTGAGAATTGAAAATTTTCGAAACGTTGAACGTTGTTCGTGTTTTTATCTCATAGCACTGCTTGGTTTTTATTTTAATAATCTGTTACCGTGCTTTTTTACTGCATTATTCCGGGACTGAACACTCTGGGACCCAACTGTCGGAGACCGAATACTCCGGGAGCCAATTGTCATTGGATCCGATCTAATTGTAAAGCACAAAGTTTAAAATAAAACCATTTATGTATTCCGTTCTTTTGGTGCTATCAGGAGCTGCCGGACTCCACATTATTTTTTTAACTTCAGTAAAACGTTTATGAAATTCTCTTTGCTCAGCAGCCTTTTCGATAACAGGTATAAAAAAAAGATGCAGTGGCCCACCCCGAAATTTTATTGGTGGGTGCGGACAAAAAAAAAAATCTGAATTCAGATTAGGGCTCGAGAATGGGGCCTGGGGCCCGGACACCACGCACGGGTGCTGTTAGATGCGCAGTTTGCAACTTTGGTTCAGATTGGTCTCTTGTGTATGCTCATGCCACCCCAAATTATATGCATGGGGACCATACGGGGTGTGAAGGGAGGGGGGGGGGAGAGGTTACTTTAAGTCCTTCGGAGCCTTGTAAAACTACTAATTTTCAACAATTTCAGTGCCGAAAAATGTTTAAAAAGAACATTTTCATATTTTTTTTTTCAATTGCAAATGCCTTTTTAAGTCTTTTCAAGGCAAATTTACAGCCAATTTCAAGGCCCTTTACACAGTCAATTAGTGAAATCACTTTTATATTCCTGCTTTGCCGGAGCTAATCCGTTACAAACAATGTGTACAATGATTTTAAACGCTTAGGCTCGTGTTTGCCTTGGTATTATATATGCAAAAAGTCTAAGAAACGCTTTTACCAAAACTGTTTAGCCGAAATGGACAATTTTATAAAAAGCGCTTCTTTAAACTTTTTGTGTTTTTGTGTTTTTTGTTTTTGTATTTTTGTATTAGTAAAGGAACCTTTACTGTAAGGTTTCACCTCGGTCTCCCATGTTAAAACCGAAATTTCGATACTTATAGTGTCCGCAGCCTATCTTGAGTTCTCCGCAGAACGAACACAGATAACCGATTGTACGTTTTCAGTAGCAGAGTACCTTGTTGATATCCAAGATGGTTACAAAAACAATGGCGGCCATCGATTAAAGTAGCCACCCCATCCAGGAAGACGTAGCCGCTCACAAAATACGTCCAGGGCTCAAGATGCACCACGCACACAATAATTTCTCCGCTGCCCTTTAATATTTTCCACTCAAATTTAATCCATAAGTTTTGTTGGACTTATGATCCCGTCTACCAGCTTTTATTATTAATTTCCGGTTGGTCTCCGATTTCAAGGCTACGATACCAAAAATTCCAATTTTCAAGGTTTTTCAAGCCTTGAATTTTCGGTTTACAAATTTGATGCTTTTCAAGGAATTCAAGGCCGTGTACGAAACCTGTGGGTGTGCCACTGATCTCTAACATGTTTTGCACGATTCCGGGTGTGATAGGCACTAGCTAGTGTTTGGAATGTTATGCTTTTGTACGTTGGATTTGAATACATATATACGCTCAATATCCCGGCCTTGCATCTGCTAAACCTGAAAAATGCAGAAAGCGTCAGTAAAGAAATATAAAAAAAAAAAAGCTTAAAACAATAAAAAGTACGTGAAACAACAAAATGAGACTTTTATAGTAGCTGTTTTTGTACCCCATGTCTGGTTTTCTCAAGGTTTTTCTACAAAATATTCCTCAGTTCTGGGCGAGGAAGATGAGGAAAGAAGTCAATAGATGTGCGTGGGAGGGGAAAAACAGACACCCCCTCCTTCTCCTACCTCTCTGGTGTGAAATTACACCCTTCATCTGCATTCAGACAACGGCCCACCACGCGCCGCGCCGTTTTCTCCCGTGGGGGGGAGCGTCTAATTGTTTTAGGAGCCATTCACAAGGCTGCAAAATGCCGTGTTCTCTTCACATATTGTCGGAATTTCAAGCATGCAGACAAGCTTCTAGAGGTTTTAAGCACCTTATCTGCACATCATAACGACTATACATCCAAACCCCCCTTCCTCCTCTCTTAGTGTTAAAAACCCCACACCCCTACACTTCTCTCGTCGTATTTACGTGTATTATAAACCCATCCTGTCTCAATTATTATTCAAAAACTGACGCCCCCATCATGCTCCTTTATTGTGAATGGGGATGGGGGATAAAATACGTAGTTCTCATTCCTCCCCCCCCCCTACAAACCCCCACCCCCTTATAATCTTGTTTTGTGCCAAGGGCATGCCTATATATTTTCCCATCATTTCATCTCCTACGTTCTAATTTCTCTGTTCGTTTTCTCCTCGATTCCTCCCCATTCCTCCCCCACTACTTCAAAATTTAAGTCCTCCCCCCCCCCCATCCGTTATTTATATGTCGTTTTGAATATGGCGTGTCTCCGTCTTGATAATAAAAGCGGATAATCTTTAGTCGCGTAATTAGGCCAAACGTGCAAGCGTGCCTACCAAACACGATGTCTACGGGTATACGTGAATGAACTGCTAACGTTGGTATTAAAGAAGCAATAAAATTTATTACATATTAGGAACTTTACTGGGGTTTCGGCTGAGCTGACTGTATTGTCGTCTAAATAACAGTAGGTGCAAATTTCAAACTTATGATTTCTGTATTAACGAAATGCGAGTTGCTTATGCCTTTACAGATCTTATTAAAGAGGTATTCATCTGATTTACACGTGTTTTATAACAAATAGCATGCCGAAAGCCACAATGTGTAAAGAGATAATAAGTACAGATGCCAACCTATTTACCTTGCCCTTTGGACTTTAAAATGTCGGACTACCTGAGGTAAAATCAACGACCACGACAGTAAAGATACAAACATTACGTGTGGCGTTACCCAAGGCTCCATGCTTGGACCATTACTCTTCCTTATTTTCTTTGATGACTTTTGTAACCAATATCTTCTTCGGCAAATGTTCTCTTTTGCTAACTACACTGCAGTTTTGAACTCGTCTAAATCAACGACGATTCAGCATCAGGTTCAAAATGATATGAATAGGATATCAAGTTGGTTTAATGAGAACACTGCCAAAACTAAATACTTTGTCTTTGCTCCATTTAACATTATTTGCCATAAAAAAAGGCGGGTTGCGTTGTACAGTGTACATGTCCCACGTTAGAGAAAGTTGAATCTATTCGTTATCTTGGCGTCATTTTAGACCAAAGGATGAGTTGGAAACAACCAACATGTACAACACGTCTGCAAATAAGCTAAGATACTTTTTGTTCAAAATCTACACTTTACGAAAAAGTGTATCATCCGTTCCTAAGACAAATCAATTTTGCGTTGGTACAGTCGTAACTTCAATACGGAATCACCAGCTGCGGTGGAACTTACATTACTAACTTGAAACCATTAATTACTCTATAAAAAATTGTTAGAGCTATGGGCTTCCATAAATATACGACGCCGTTTGTCCCTCTTTTCAAATTGTACAACATATTATCCCTTAGGCAACTGTACGTTGAGAAATCCATGGTTGTGTACAAAAAAACTGTTGAACACACAGCTCTTGCACTTTTTAACACTAGATCTTATAGTCAGTTTCACGTTTTGTTACCGAAAGCCAGGCGGGAAATTCTACATAAAAGTTTTCTCTATCAAACCCAAAAGATTTACAATGCTCTACCACAGTGTTTCTCAAACTGTGGGTCGCGACCCCCAGTGGGGTCGTGAAGAAGTAATCCTGGGGTCGTTAACAGGTTCTCATTCCAGTAACTAAAAAGCTGGAGTTGAAAAGTGATTCGTCGTATTGTTTCTTTTCGATAAGTTGTTACCTCAGATGAATTTGAAGCATCAAGAGCCGAGTTAGCAAATTATCCATTTTTATCAGCATCCAAACCATGATCCATAGTGTTGTATTTTTGTAATATTGCTTTTTCAATTTGAAAATTCAAATTGAGAAAGCAATACTTTTTTTTTTTAACTCATTTCACTCAACATTGAAATTTCAGTTTAAATCAAGGGAATTGTACGAATTCTAGGCCTTGGTACAAACGGGGTAGCCTACAATATTTGTCACGACGTGCCATTAAGAAGCACTTGTTCCATTTGCCTATTCTTACCTATGTGGATCGATGTTTTCCTATTTAGTGGGACTGAAATCAAAGGTTCGTAACCGACGTACGGATGTGGAGAATGAGCTAAGATTAAAATTAACAACTACTGTACCAAATTTGGAGCAGTTGTGCTCAGAAAAACAAGCACATTGCTCAGACCCCAAAAAAAATTACTAAACTTTTTTGTAACCCCGCCTATAATTACAACGCATTAAATATGCATATATGGATGGGTCGTGACCCATATCCAGTGGTCAGATATTGAAAAATGGGGTCGTGGTTCGAAAAAGTTTGAGAAACACTGCTCTACCATGTCACTTTAAAACCATCCGGTCAGCTCACTGTTTCAAATCGAAGTTACGCGAATGGATTGTTGTGCTTGCTGACTTTGAAATCTTGTGGCGGGAAGAGGGGGAGGCGTGGTGGGTTCTGTTCTTTGGTGATGGATTTTGATGACGGATTTTGTACTTTGGTGATTTTGGGAGTGCTGTTGGCTGTTGTCTTTCTTAGGGTGCATGAGTAGCTGCGAGCACTGTGGCGTCACATTCGATAGGCATCCTGGTCCCTCTCTGGCTTCGTACAGACCCAGGTTCGATCCTGGCCATGGGAAGTGTATATGTATGGGTTTTTCTCCGGTTGTTTCCCGCCCGTTGCACGAGGGTTTCCTCCGGGTACTCCGGTTTCCTCCCTCATGCGGCAAAAAACAACTGTCATAATGGTGGTACCTCTTCCACTTAACATCTGCCTTCGGGGAATTTGGGTGGGTGGATGCCTCGTGCATTGTCTCTATATTATTTATTTATTATTATTTTAATAGTGTGGTATGGTTAAGTATAGATTCGGTTAATTGGGCTGAACTCGTTGATGTTGATGGTCTTCCTAGGCTGTAGACGGGCGTATACGGCTTTTGGCCAGGGCTCGTATTAATGAAATTAAAATTAAATTGAAATCTTGTTTATTATTAATGTTTAATACCTTTCTTGCTTTAGTATCTATCGAATGTTCGACTTGTGTAGATATGTAAACATATGTATACATATGACTTGTGTTAACATCGGATGGCAGTTAGTGACCACCAGGTCCTTGCCATTCCGGTTGCGTTTGCAACGAACCTACATTATTATTATTATTATTATTATTATTATGTACTTGACTTGCTTTTTTGTGTGTGTTTTAATTTGACGTATTTTCGTATTACTTCGTGCAGATTTTTTTGCCACCTATTGATATCTTAATTATTTTCCTCGATGGTTCTGTGTGGCACACGAGTTTACTCTGCAACACAGATTGCCACTCTTGTAATTTCGTTGTCAGTGTATCTCATGAAATGCTTTGGACTGTTCAAGTAGGTTGGATCGTAAGTTCGTGGAAGAAAGAACCCTAAAAACCCATCGTTTACTAAATCGTGAGCTGGTTTCCCTCAGTCAGCAGTAAAATTCCAAAACAAACGAGGCACATCTGTTACGCCGCGCATCCTATTACACTTCGCAAACATGGCCGCGCAATCAGGCCTCTATAGTTTGTTGTCAACTAGGTGAAGCGAAGTCTTTGGTGACGTCATGATTGTGTGCTGTCGCCACATCCAGATTAGCTAGCCTATCTCGTCGATCACGAAAAATGACGGGTTGGACGGCGCGAGCTATCAGGGAAAATTGGCACCCTCCCCCTCTCTCTGTGTTTGGCTGGACGTTTAGTCAAATGTTCATGGGCTAGATTTGTTGACTTACGGGCCTGTGGTGTCGTCCACATTTTGGCCGCTTATTAAAGACAAACAAAGCAGGTTCGACCATATAAATAAAATTGGACAGCGTACGAGAGAAGGCAGATGATGTCACCTTGTAGGATCAGGGGTAGAGAGGTTCTTAAACGCGCTTAATGGCTAGTCATCTGCTTTAAAGAGAAGTACGTTCGGATATATTTACATATTCGAGTTCCTTTGGCTTCTAAATATCCAGTAAACGCAGAAAAAAAACCGGCACGTATCGATGCAGACGGAACATCCAAATAATTTTACCTTAATTTTACACATGTTGTTGCAAATCTTGTATGTTGCTAATGTTTGCTGGGGCCTATGGCCATTAAGTCTGTATCTATCTAATCTTACATAGGTGAGTCAATCTATGTCCTTTAGGTTAATTTCCGTTTCCTGTGTTCTAGAACCTTCTAGAAACTTCCGTTGGCTATAACACAATTGCTATTTCGCGGTTGTCAGGGGTAACCAAACCGTATTTAAGAAACGAAGCCAGCATGCAAAGTCAGTTAGCCTTCGGGCCAGCAACCCAGCTGGTCCTCATCGACCTCTGCTAGGCTCTTTTGTCTAGGGGAATTTTGGGTTTCTTAGGGCCCCCGCGCACACAGCAACCAAGCTGCGCGGCCAGGTCGCTGCGGCCAGCGAGAATTCTTACGGTGTATGTAGCAACGCGCACTTGGGTCGTAGCGGCCAGCCTGCCGCCGCGACCACTGGGATCCCGGGCGGCGTGCAGGTGGCCACAGGGCGACCATACTTGCTCAGGGTTCATTTTTCACCACGTGATCGAGAATTATCAATGAAAAACGGACGTAGCCGCGCGGCACGTCGCCGTGTTTTTTGGCTGCCATGACCAATGGCCGCGCTACCTGGTCGCTCAGTGCGCGAGTGCCCTAAGCCTTCAATAGGCCTGTTTTTACTGAAGCCACCTTTAGGACACCTACGCACACGGCGGCCAGTGGTCGCCGCGACCAAAAAAACTCAGCGACGTGCCGCGCGGCCACGTTCGTTTTTCATTGATAATTCCCGATCACGTGGTGTAAAATGAACACGAATCGAGTATGGTCGCCTGCACGCCGCCCGGGATCCCAGTGGCCGCCACTAGTCGCGGCGGCCAAGTGCGTGTTGTTACATATACCGTAAGCATTCTCGTTGGCCGCAGCGACCTGGCTGCGCGGCTTGGTCACCGTGTACGCGAGTGCCCGTACGCACTTACACTCATCAAAAAGTGCCTGTACGAATAGGTCAAGGCCTACGTCAAGGAAACTATGCGTTGTGTAAGGTAAGGGGTGGGGGTGTCGTCATAATTATTTTTTCAGTTTCAACTATCGAATAATAAGAAAATCCTACAAGCTCGTTACTCGTTATTTTTTGTAAACTGTTGGCATGAATACCGTTTTAGTTTGTGATTTTGTCTTAACTCTGAAATTTTTGGAGGGGGGCACCCAGGGGGGCACAACTGAAATATCCCCCCACATTTCCTCCATTGTATTCC
>JAHWFP010140560.1:3101-13682 GCA_023313725.1 Lithobius niger | reverse complement strand
CTATGGCGAAAACGTATCCTTGTCTGCATTTGAACAACAACAACAATAGCTTAATTTGAACAACAACAACAATCAGTCGGCAATAATTAGGCGGCATGGGAATTCAAGAATCTATGGGCGAAGTGCTACCGTGTTTCTAGATTATAAATCGGTTTCAATTAGTTGGACGCGTAGTAAATAAACCATAGACCCATAGACCATAGAACCAAAAGATAATCAAATCATTCGCATTTCTGAGTAGCAAGAGTAGTACGCAGATTGAGCGAGTAACTTTGTGAACGTATGGTACTATAAGCACACACTTACTACAGAAGACTGTATGTTTATGGTGCACTGACAAAGTTTACAATGCGTAGACGTCACATCGCTCTCTTAACTCGCTCAATCTGCGCACCCCTGCTCCTTAGAAATAAGAGTGATTGAGTATCTTTCCAAACAACGCAACAAACTCATTCGGAAAAGCAAAGAAACTGAAGTGAACCGCGTGAGTCCTCAATTTTATAAGCAAAACAACTAAACTACGAATCTGCGACAACCAAGTGAATGACACAGCACATTATCATCAGCTTAGCAGTCTCTTGTAAAGCAGAGCAAGAAAGCTTTTTATCCTGCTGTTGTCTGTCTTCACTTCGCTTCGGAAATCAATAAACTGGTCAAAAAGTTCCAGTTTTTTACTCAAATACGTACCCCCCCCCCCAGAAAAAAAGCATTAATTTTAATGTCGTACTAGCAGAGTCGCTCGCTTCGCTCGCTCATTCCGCGTCGTCTCACTCCCCTTCCCTCCCCCCTCCCGGTCTGCCCCCCCCCCCCTTTTTTATTTGGTGTTCGGTCGGTAGGTGGCATCGTATGTTCGCGCTGCTGGACGTTGCGTTCTGGGCGCAGCTACTATCTCAGCGGGCCTTGGCTGCTACTCTTATAATTTGCCGTTCCGTCGGTAGATGGCATCGTATGTCCTGCTGGCTGCGCTGCAGATGCAGATGACTGCTTCGTATGTCCTGCTTGCTGCTGCTGCTGGCTGCCTTGCGGATCTTGTGTAATTATATATATAGAGATTTTGATGCAGGAACAAAGTCGTTCCAAAAAAGGTGGAGTACTGCCTCGATTACTGCCTACTTGCAGGATTTTTAGATATTTTTATGCGAGGTATTGCTCACTTCAAAAAATAGTGTACAGTAACGTTACGACTTCCAGTGATTTCTAATGATTTTCCCTGGGATTTCCAGTGAGACCAACTGATTTGCCTAGCATTTGCAGGATTTCCAATGACTTCCCTCTGATTTCCAGGGCTTTCTGGTGATTACTATACTTTGTTCCACATTATGCTTTCAGAAAACTGACTGTATGACGTCACGTTTTCTTCCACTACGAGTGAAAAAAATCCGTAAACATTCCATTCGTAAACTCTAACAGTAACTTTGTTGAGTCTACAAGTGTGATATTCATATGTTTTTCAGTCTTAGTGCAAAGAAACGAGTCGTCATCCAGTCAGTTTTCTGAAAACATAATGTGGAACAAACTATAGTGACAAGAATTTATAGGGTTGGGAGGAGAATTTGTGACCGAGACCCATACTGAAACGTCTTGGATACATTCATATTAGTTCAGTCTTAGTTTATAGAGGGCGCCACATGTTTTATGTGGGAATTTCTACTCAGTTTTCAGCCTAAAATTAAACTAAACTAAACGAAACTAGCTTATATTTAATCATTATTTAGCCTAGCTTAGTTGTAATTTAGTTTACTTTAGATTTGGGCTGAAAAATGAGCAAAAATTACAAGATAGAACACGTGGCGCCCTCTGAAAACTCTGACTAAACTAATGGGGACGAATCTAACGTGTTTCAATAGGGACTTGTTAGAGTTACAAATCCTCCTCCCAAACCCTATAAATTCTTGCTAGTGATTTATAAGGATTTCCTTGGAGGATTTACAATCGATAGCACCAGTACTTGAAGTATTAATCTTTTCAATAAACTTTCAAGAAAAGCCTTGCCCTCTGGTTTCTTGGCTTCTATCCCTCAGGTGTTAACTATGTTACGGATACGGGCATACACGCGAACAGTGCGGTCATCATACTTCTGTTATGAAACTCGACACAGAACATTTTTTAACCCAACGTGTCTTTCTGTTAAAAACAAGAAAAGTTTTTTAAGAGTGCTAGTTGCTTAATTTGGCTACAGGAAATCATCTACAGTCTCAATTGGCGTACGAAAATCGCACTTGGTGTAAAGGAGGCATACCCCTCAGTCGCATTATTTTGTCATTTTCAGCCGGCTTAACAGATATTTCGGCTGAATTGCGGCTATTGCCACAAATTTTATGGCCACCGCCGGCTAACTATAAATTCGACTGGCTGACGGCTGCTTTTCGGCTAAACCTATCGTAATGAAGCAAAGATAGCAAAAGACGAATCACACCGCACAAGAAAAGGACGAAATGGAAGGAGGGGAAAAATAGGCCTAATGGATTTCTAGATGAATCACAAATGAAAAAAACTTTCAAATTACAAATCGAGCCACATCACTACTCAATTTTTGTAGTAATGGTTCTATAGCCATGTGTCCTGACTTATTATTCGAGCCCTAAAAAAGAATTCGAGAGTAACCATACATGCTAATGATCACACCAATACATGGCGTACATAAGTTACTGGCAAGAGAATATGGTTTCGAAAACTGTTAAAAATAAGGCAGTCGAGAGCAGATTACCGTTAGAGACAAGTTACAACTGAGTTCATGCCTCTTTCGTTTCATTTTGATGCATTAAAACTTAAAAATTTTCGGCTCGAGCCCCATTTTTTCCGGCGGCCGAAATATATTCGGCGGCTGTTCGGCTGACTCACGAAATTTCCGGCGCGGCGGCTGCGGGGTGTAGGAGGAGGAGTGGGCACATACATTATTTTTGGGCCTCGAGTGAGGGGAGGTTAAAATTTTGTTCAAGGCTTCGAAAAGAGAATCGTCGAAAATTTGGTCGTCACATTTTCATCCCCCCCCAAAATAATGACCGGTCAGTTAGAGAGGGAATGGGGTTAGGTGTGATGACGGTCAAGCTGTGCCAGTGTACGGATGCAAAAAGCGTCGAACTGTTTTTCGTTCAAGCCGCAAAAACAAGTGCCGGACAAACACCAGGACAGGGTCGTATTGATTTACAGCCTCCAATATTCTGACACCTTGTTGTTTAGGGCCATTGCTTTAAAAGCCATCAATGAATAGGAGTCGGAGAGTGTTGAGTTGCGTTTTTTCTCATTTCCCGAGGGGGGGGGGGGGGCAGGGAATTAATTGCACCAATTTACAACCCTTATTGTGCTTCGAGTGCTTGCTTGGTTGACTCCACCTGAAGGAGATCTACCTGTGACTCATCACAGGTTACCATCCTCCTCCACTGCCCTGCTTGAGAGGGTCAAACGAACGAAAAGTATGGCGGAAAGGCTTGGGATTCCGCATCTTGTGTAGCGCAGTTACGGATTTGGGTGTGGAAATCACCAGTTTTGGTGGTTTCGGTAACCGTACCACCCGTGACACACCCGGGGGAGGGGAGGGGAGTGGTGGCACCAGACACGAAAAACTGACTTCCGAATCTTCGGTTTTTCAAATTATCTGTGACGCAGAAGTCAGTCGTGAACCGGCGTACTCTTCATGACGCTAGCTCACAAAGCTCGCGATGCACGTTGGGATAGGTTTACGGCCGTTCAGTGGCGTGGTGCCACCTGGCTGCAACTACGCAAGTTGAAGTTTTAAAGGTGCATTCCTCCCGGTTGTCTTTCCCGAATGACTCAGTTTTGCAACATTACTTAATTCAGACGCGTGTAAATGTTACAACCAAAGGCATTCATTTTTCTGTTTTTTCCCTTGTGAGAAACAAATATCATTTGCTACTTCACTCTAACCTACGACTAAATGTTGCAAAAGCTATTTTGCGCAGGATGCTCGAATATCGTCAAAAGGCCTTTAGGAGTATTCTGATAAAAATAGGCCGGTAAGGCACTTATTGTTAACTGACAAAATTCTGAAAAAATGACTGGTTAAACGTGTTCAAAGACACTAAAACTGCTGAAAATAGGCCGTTTTACAGGGTTCCACAAAGCAAAGGTGGTTATATCCATTTTTCCGAAAATTAAGCCCCGCTTCAAGTTCTGCAAAAGGGGAATTCACGTTTCACTGAATCAAAACATTCTTTAAAAATGCACCATTGGAGAAGTTAAAAATGCATTCTTCATTGGGAAGAATTTGAGATTAGTTACGGTTTCTGATGTTGTAACAGGTAGGCGCAGCGAGCGATGCTTATAACTTGAAAAAAATTATCCGGCAGAACGGGATTCGGAGAAGCGGGAATTTCCGTTTCGCCGAAATAAGACGCTGATTAATATTTGTTGAAACGGTATTAGGCGAAACACCCTCCCTAAGCATTTTAGCTGAATTTCATCAGGTACAATATCAAGTTTCATCAGGCAAAACTATCATATTTTATCCCCGGCAGACCATTTTTTCCTAGGAAATATTCCCTCTAAATTTTCTAAGGCCGGCGTATTATTTATTGCGATGCGATGCATTAAGACGTAGTTCGCTTATTATCTTTAACCAACGGTAAAGTTCACGAATTCGTCTTAAAATACGGCCCATTGTCTCCTCAAATAGAAGAGCACAAATATTATCACTGCAGACTTCCGGTGTTGAAGGCATTAATTCTCCTCCCTCCTACTATAATCTAATTCAAGAACGCGAAATGGTGATGTAACCGTATCCTTTTTCCATTCAACAACATCTCGCTCATAAGTCTCGAGGAGGGCGAGAGCGAGGACGTGATACCACGAGAATGCACGGGGAAACCATGGCGAATAAAACGCAAGGGTCATCAACTTTCGTCTTTTGTTGGCGGGAAAATCGGCGTTCCCTTTTCAGCCATAATTTATGAGATAACCTCGAAATTTTTTCCCTTTAATATCCAACGTACAAAAAAATTATAATTGTTGTACACTTGGCCTTGATGCAAGTAAACCGAAACTGAATTCGCCTTCAGGTTGGCACACAAAAATCGAAAAGAAAAAATGCACACCATCAACGTTGAAGACTTTAAATTAAGGTAGAGATTCATTATTTTTAATCTTAACAGGTCTCCTAAAAAATTTCGTTTCAACTGTGGTTATGGCTCTTCCTGGGTTTCAGGTTCATTTTTTCCGTTTTCCAGATTTTTCTTCCCATTTTGAAAACAAAACTTTTTTAAGACCATCAGATTCGAAGTGGTTGTTGATACAAATCGAAAACAAAATCGAAATTGGTAAATTTTCATCGAGATGCACTCAAGGCAGTGGCTAGCAACTTTTGTTGAGGGGGGGGGGGAAACTGGCAATTATACGCCCCTCCCCACCGCAATTTTACCTCCCTCCGCCCCCACCGCGATAAATATACAGTCCAACTCTTAAACGAGAACAAAGACGACAAAAAGAAACTGAACTTGGGTACGCTTGGTTATGCCCTCTTAGTTTTTCTGGGGGGGGGGGGGGGGGGGGGGGGGGTATTAATATGAGTAGTTGTGTTCGCAAATTTGTTCCGATTTGGTTGAAATTTCTTGAGCTTCGGTGCGGCAAATTCACTAAGTTCGAAGATGAAATCCTTACCTCAAAATAATATTTTAGGGGTGGGGGATAAACATTTGAGGTAGAGCACTGGGCAGAAATTTTAAACTCTGAACACTGGGCAGAAATCATAAGTGGAGCAAAAAAAAGTCTGGAACACTGGGCGAAAGCTTAACTTCTGAGCACTGGGCAGAAAACATAAATTGTGAGTACTGGGCAGAAATCATAAATGGAGCGAAAAGTCAAGAACACTGGGCAGAAAGCATAAATGGAGCAAAAAAGTCTGGAGCACTGGGCAGAAAGCATAATTTCTGGCCGGAAAAAAAAGAAAACAAACTACTACATTGTGAGCATTTCTCGCTCGGCCGATTAATTGTGCATTCTGATCTTTAACGATCACGTACTTTTTTTTTTAATACAGCCAATGCCGAATATCCACGATTAAAAACCTTAATGCTATCGCCACCTGCCAACAACAATCTGGGAGAAGGAATAAACCAACCTTTTGTTTGATGGGCTCGTCACGGAAGGGTGTGGACCAAATAAGATGGCCGGAGGGAACGGGAGGTAGGGCAGAACGGACCGACGCTTGCTTTTCAGGGTCCGAAGAAAGGGAGTGCGGCAGGCCAGCAGGTAGCTGACCTCGACCAAACAGTTAGGGAGGGAGGGAGGGGGCGGACAAGCATGGACAAGAGAAAGTAGATCCGCTCGGCTAAGTAGTAAGTTTAGGACATTTTTGTTTTAACGGTAGTTTCATTGAAAGGTGGACCGGGAAAGAAAAAAAAAGTTTTGAGAATCTAAAAGACGAAACCGAATCCATCATTCATCAAAAAATACAACTTTTTTTTTTTAATTAAAAGTGCTACGGCTGTTCAATGCGGTTATTTCAGGGATATGGGGGTGGAGGTGGGGGAAAAAAAGCTGAAAAAAGCCGTTTGAGAATCTTAAAGACGAAATCGAATCATCACAAAACGCAACCTAACAAATTTGCGACCAAAAGAATTAAAAAAAAAACTACAAACAGTTGACTTTTTCCTTCGGCTTTTTCTCCCGACAGCTTTTTTCCTATTCGAATTTTTTTTCCTAGTACAAATCTAAGACAGGGTACATGAAGATCTAAATTTATCGATTATTTTACTACACGAGAGACTCGCCAATATATTGCTGACTAATTAGTACATTAAAAAAATCCTTTAAAAATGTCATAACCAGGAATTTGCAGAACCCAAATTCCCATACGAGCTGAGAAAAAAGCCCTGGTGAAAAAGCAGAGGGAAAAGAAAGGGGTGGGAAAAACGCCATGGGAAGAAAAGCCGCGGGCAAAAATCTGGTGAAAGAGCCGAGAAAAAAAACCTGGTGAAAAAGCCGAGGTAAAATAAAGCGATGGGAAAAACGCCAGGGGAAGAAAAGCCGGTGAAAAAATACGTTTCCTAATGAAACTCATTAGCCTACTTGGTGAAATTCGAGCAGAAACCTACAACCAAAACAAAAAAACGAGTGAAAAAAACTCGAAAAATATTCCGTTTTGGCTTTTTTTCCTTCAGCTTTGTTTCCTAGGCTTTTTTTTTTTACCCACGCATGAACCAGTCACACAATGACAGAGCATTAATAATACTAACAGTATGAACTCTCCAAACGCTTTATAGAGTTCTATTTTTTTTTTTTTTAATTATGGGTTTGAAGAGCGCCGTCTACTGCTGACAAGGAGTAGGGGGTCTTTGTTCGGCAACGATTAAGCGATAACGAGGGTAATGAGATTTTCCTAAAATATTTTCCGGACACAGAGGGCTTTAGTGGGAGGGATGATCCACAAAGAACGGGAATTAGGGAAGAGCGGATGTGCCGGGCAAGGTGTGTGTAGGCCAAGTATGAGGTCAAAGGTTTTAAAAATAGATGGTAGGTGGGGGTTAAAAACAAGACAAGTTGCGACACGCATGAGGGGAATGACCATTAACCCCCAGTTTATTCACCTTTCATTTTGCAACAAATTTATTACAGTATTAACTTAAAAGGTGCCTGCCTCCTACAGGTTATCCTGCATGCCTCAACTTTGCAATATTAGTTCAAACCCATGGAAATGTTGCAAACCAGTGTGATACCAGTATTTTAAACAAAATATGATTAGTATTGAACGAGAGCTACATTACAACAAAATTTCACAGCAACAGAACTGTAGGGACAGAGAAGGGATAGTGGACATCCATTAAACTTGAGTCCATATTTAAAAATACACAGGGTGGTCCACAAAAAACTGACGACCCAACATTTTGTTAATTCCAACTTTTCTAGTTAGCACCCCTTAGAACCAGGAGAGGACAGAAATCAACTCTAATGAAACAGGAAGATTTCTGTCCTCTCCTGGTTTTGAGGGGTGCTAAGTAGAAAAGTTGGACTTAAAAAATGTTGGTTCATCAGTTTTTTGTGAACCACCCTGTACATTTAAAAATAATAAAAAAAAAAAAACGTTAAAAAAAAACCACGACAGATCTATCTTACACACATTTCACATAAATATGTACTGTGACAGAAGTCTAGGAAACCACATCGAATGGTAGGAATTCCAGACCGGTACAACTCAGGAACAAAATAAATGTTTGTAATTCTCTTTTTGGAAATTTCCGATACTTAATTTCAAAGGATGTCTACGTGTGTTAGTACTATGGCGATTTACGAATAATTTGCCAGCTAGCTTCTAAGTCTACCAGTTTATGTAAGGTAGCAATTAAGAGACAGGTCAGCCTGAAGACGTCTATACAATTTGAGGGAAGTTGAATATCCTTAACCAAGTAGGGAGACCGGACGGGACTGGCATACTCCAGCAGAGGGCGAACAAACACTTTGATAGCGCAAGAAAGAGTTTCAGAGTTTCCTAGTTTAATTTTGAAGGCGTGAATATTTTTTGTTGTTGCATTTGCGGCAATAGGCCTACTGTTACAATGTATGGACACTTTCAAATCACTAATGATCCAAACACCAAGATCTTGAAAAACGAACACTACCTAAAATAGAGTTTCCACGGTCATGGAGTCATGACGATTATTTTGGCCGAAATGAATGGAAAGACATTTTTTATTGTTTATTGGCAACTGTCAATATTTTTTTTTTTTTTTTTTTACCGATTATGAAGGTTGAGTCTACTCATTTTGTAGGTTGAGTCAGCTCATTTTGTAAAATTCGTTTGTCAGCTTGGTCCACCAAATGTTTTAAAAAGAAAAGACATCAGCATATTCGGGCATTTAGCTGAATGGATAAGGCCTGTCGCCTGAGAAAAAGAACGAACAGAATGGGACCAAGAACGGACCCCTGAGGAACACCAGAAGTCACTGGCAATGTAGGTGACAAAACACCACCCACAGAAACAGCCCGATTTCGTTCACAGGAATTCAGATAAACATCCCAATACTTGACCTGAAATATCAAGATTCTTTTGTAGCCATCCTTCTACTTTGTCCCTTTCAAGAATTTTTCGGACTTCCACCACCAGAGGGAGAGGAAACGATTACCAACTCACGCGGTTTGTTCACCTCTTCCACGACCCACTGTGAATTCCAATAAGCCTACCCGATGGTGCCAAACAAGTCTGTGACTAAGCGAAGGACTAGTCACGCAGCAGGTAAAAACTCTGAACCAGCAGAAGAAGCTACAACAGTACTTTTTATTCCATAAAAGTTTGGGGGAGCCTTGTTCATCCACAATCCACCGGCCGAATTGGCCTATTTTAATCGCCTGCCTGCCCAATTTAATCGCCAGTTGGCGAGTAGCCGATTCTACACGTATAAAGGGATGGTGTTAATATCTACATTCTTTCCCCACACGCTAGTGATACAATGTTGGCAATCTGCAACAGGCGTACCTTTGACATATGCTGGTTTGGTAGGGTCGTTCCACTAAATACTACGCAGGAGCGCGAGAAACAGTGCGAGATTTTTGCGAGATGGTTTTTTTCCTAAACTGAAACCCGTCTGATGTCACTGGCGTGGTTCGTATCATTTTTACTGTTTCAGGAACGAGTCACTGAATGAAAAAAGGAAGAAAAGGTAAGCAAACAGGTTAATTTGCAGGTTTTTGGGGTGGTTTAATGTATTTTTAGGTGGTTTGCGAGGCTTGAAAAAAGGAAGGAACCCACCTCTGCCGGTTCTTGCTTCTCATTGGCTGTATTTTGCTGAATCGTATCGTCATCTGGACTTAGAAACGAATGAATATACCGAAACAGTGGCGGATTTAAGGAAATAGGCTTGGGGGAGGGAGGGAGGGGCAAAGCCCTACAAGGCCCCCTGCCTTCCTGAAATTCTGAGGACTTTTTTTTTTTTTAGTTAGGTGTAACCCAACAACGTTCTTTGTTATTAGTTCTATTTTACTAATGATGCTTGGGGAATGAAGGCCCCTTTTACCATGAAGGCCCTTTTACGTCGAATGCCCGGGGCCCCCCTCCCCTCATTAAATCTGCCCCTGCTCATGCTTGCTGCAATAGTGTACTCATTGTCTTTCAAAGTTTATCCGCTTTCATTCGTATGTCCAGGATGTGCCTTCAAGGCTTTTTCTAAGTTGTTCTAACAGAAAGTTGGAGAAAAGTCCCGAATATTTAGCACCAATATTTTAAGAGGAGGACACACACATAAAAAAACTAATAAATAAAGACACTGAACTCTTTTTAGTGATAACTGAAAATAATTTTAAATTTTAAATTTTTTTGGATTTGGCACTGTGTCCAGAAATCTTCCTCCCTGGTACAAGTCGGCAATATTCAATGAGTTGTATTTTATCTCTGATGGTGGAGCCGTCTGGGTAGAAATGACACAACCATCTAATGGTCTTCAGATTGAGCCAGGGGATGTCCGACAAGAATTCGGACGATTTGCTTATTTGGAAGGTAAGTCTGGGTTTGGAGAAATTTGTCCTTTAGGTTTTTACTAAGTTGTATAGCATATCACACACTTCGTGTAACAGAGATTTGGAAATGCTGTTTTCTAGTTGCCTTGAAAAAATCCATTACCTTTTTTATTAGCATTC
>JAHWFP010140559.1:19546-37816 GCA_023313725.1 Lithobius niger | reverse complement strand
GGTTAGCTGTTTTTAATAAGTTACAAAAGTGTTAATACGTTGCAAGCAGCTGTTCTTTTGAGTTTCGGGTGTGGCGAAGTTCGGGCTAGCTGTGGCGACGATTGGAATGGGCGGTGTTATGTAAAATTAACAAATTTTGCAGCAGTACTGTTTTTTTTTGGCATGTTTTGAGCAGACCGCTTGAAAACGTACTCAAAACGTGTTTCTGCAAAGCGTTCGGCAATGATTGCTTTATATTTCTTTTTCTGTAAGCCATCATACACCACATATTATACACCACGTCGTACTGTGTGCACGCCTGGTCACTCCATTTAATTGGTGATATTAACAGCTTAGAACAGGTACAGCGATCCGTCACTGGGTTTTTTGCACTTCACTCAAGGGTTTACCTCATCATGAACGTATGAAAAGGCTTGACTTGTTGACACAACATTTGTTGATAGGCAGTGGAAGAGGTGACGTAATGAAGATTGTTCAAATTCTGTCGGGCGAAGTAATTTTTTGTTAGCCAGTTTTTTAACCATCTACCCTCATCCAAACCAGAGCACATAGCGTGAAGTTGATAAAACTCAAATCCGCACCATTGTTTCACTGCTGAGGGCCATGAATTGTTGTAATGCGCAAAAGATTTAAGAGATTTACAATGTCCGATCATGGTTTAGGTTTAAGTTAGGGTAGGGTAGTTTTATCATGAGTGTATGGCTTACAGGCCGCATAGTACTCAATAAAATCAAATAAAATAAAATCAAGGAAAGAGTGGCAGCGCCTTCAACCATCGGTTCTGATCGACAATAAAATCTGATTCAATGCGAAAGTGCATTTGTTGCCTGTTTTGTTGTGAACCAGTTATACAGGATTGCGGCTTGCTTCTAGTATTAACCTATGTATATATTTCTCATGCGCCAAACACTAGGCGAGGGTCGGTAGAGGGGGAAAGCAATCATTGTGACGGCCAATCCAAACGCACTAATCAATGCGATAGGGCGAGCGTCTTCGTTCCTATCACAGCAGCAGTGAAAAAGGGGAAGTATGTTCATTCTTTACATAGCAATAAAAAGGGGGACCGTATTCATTCTTTGCACGGTAGTAGTGAAAACGGGTGACCATCCGGCAACGTAAAGGGTACCGTCATGACAATTATTAGTAACAATCAGTCACAAACTAATTGTTAGGATATGTATTGTTGACGTAAAACTCTGTCCCATCAAACTCTGGGCCCCAACATAAACAAAGACTAGGGCGACAACAAACGGGGCAGTCATGGCTTCCTACGAGATCGGTGTAAGTTACGCCAGGATCGGCTAGTTTAGTTTAATTTAGTTTAGCCCGTACGTCGAGAAGTACGACGAGAAATGAGGAAATTGAGGCCTGGCCGGTTTACTTATTACGCTTTCCAGCACGAATGATCTGAAGTCTTTTACTTTTAATTTCCAAGCCTGGTATTGTTTGGTTCTGTCAACGTGTAAATTGCAGTTCAATTTATTGCTATTTTCTTTCTTCCTTCTCTCCTTCTGTGTTAGTTCTGACGTGGCTTATGATCTAAGTGACTTACACATTTTAATAACGAGGCAGTTCTTCCCTCGAACCTAAATCAAATGTCATTTGATCATCGCATTTAACCACTACAGGAAGACACGCAACCGTAAAAAAACAAAAAACAAAAAATCCAAAGAAGTTCGTTAACGACACACATTAGCTTCATTTAAAATAGTCTCGACACCACGTTGCATGGATGAATGTGCCTGCTCTCGAACCCAATGTTTCGCTGTAATTGTTGTATGTCCTGCTGGCTTATGATACGAATATTTACATGTTGTTAGTGACAAATGTTTTTTTTACATCCCTCATCACATAAGCAGCAATGAGATTATGCATTAACTGCATGCGAGTTAAAATGTTCCATTTCGAATTTCTTTTTTGGCGAGCTGGAATAAAACTAGAAAGAAATTCACGAATTAGCACCACTCACACCTCACTATATCCTAATAACACCGAACGCCAAATGAAAACTAAGCCAAATCTAACCAAACCTAAAAGAAACAACTCTAACTTCTTCCTCGTTATACAGCGATTATGGTTTTTTTTTCTTAGCACGTTTAAATTAAATGAAACTGTGTCTGAATTGCACTGGTTCTCGCTAATTTTATTTTGTACAAACTAGGTGGACCCGGATTTCCCGGATTTAGCTTCACCCGGTTTTTTGGTGAAGCCGCAGAAAAGTCACATTGAAGTTTGAATGAAGGCTAAAACCATAAGCCATCATTCAGTAAGCAAGTTAAATCCGCTCATCAACGAAAGTCAAAACGCCAACAATGCCACATTCCACAACAAAAGAGGGCACATTGGGGTTATAATTGTTGCAATTGTAATTGTTGTTCATTTACCCAGTATCAACGTTCACGCACGCAATGATTGTTGCTGCTTTATACTTTGGAACAATTCAGCTCAGCTGTGAATGCCGGGATCTGCGAAACAAATAAGCTAAAATAGCTGCCAATTTCGAGGACTATAGGCATCGAAATTAAGAAAGTAAGAATTAAACCAAAAATCACGTTGCCGCTCGACACCGTGTTGCATAAATGAATAGGCCTGCTCTCGACTCCATTCTCCGTTAGCAGCACCTTACGAAATGTGTAGTATAACTGTGTAGTATACTTCTTTATTTCAGCTTTAATCAGAACAGCTGACAGGCATAACTCCTATTTCCTAACTCGGTCTATATCCTTCTTTGAAATCTACCATGGAAGAAAACAAAAACGACGCATTACTACTGGTATAGTTTGCTCTTCCGATTGACCACGTGCATATGAACGCGACGTTGTAGGTGGGCAACACGTGTGACATCACATGAATTCGAAAGGGTATTACTAAGATGCCAATTTAGAAAGTCGATGAGGAAGGAATTTTACAATCATCACGAAACATCTATATATATATTTCGCTTAGGAGCAGACTTAATGATGATGAGGTTAAAGGGTTTAAAGGGTTTAACGAGCGTTAACCACTCCTGGTCATCTGCCTGAAGCCCTAAGGCCCTATGTCTGCAACAGCCAGATTCCCAGGCGGTCACCCACCCAAGTATCAATCCGGCCCAATGCTGCTTAACTTCGGGGATCTGACGAGAACCCGTGTTTCCAGCACTGCAAGGCCGCAGACAGATGAGGGATCATGATGAGGGATGATGATGAGGGATCATGATTAAACAAACGAAGCCTCAACAATCAGCAAGAGGGCGAACGGGCTCATTCTTGCCATGGTAGCGTTTGACTTTCAGGTCTTTATAGACTTCAATAAAGTAAAGAAAAAGGGCGAGCGGCCGACAATGAAACGGATATGCGTTGTAACAATTACAAACAAACACTATTGCTTCAGTAATGCTGACTATTTTAGCCAAGTTGAATCAGCGGAAATCAGCTTAGACCGGTGTATGTTACGCCGAGGAACAACTAGTTTCTAAATTAAAATTCTGCTGCCCAGAGACGAATGGAAGGTTTTTACGTATTAGACTTTTCGTTTTGTCCCTTCCCTGCGCTATTTCAGTCCTCTAAAAAAATTCCTTGCCAAGAAGTTGAAAGGTGTGAGAAATTGTGAGTGCTTTACCAATTAGTAGCCACAAGTAGCCATTTTTACTAACTACCTGATCAAGGACCACGCTAGTGGTCCGCCCGCTAAGTTCAATAATTGTCACACTTCATTGTAACTTCCTTGTTAGAAATCATTATTTTTATAATCAAAAAATACTAAAACCCTCCTGAAAATTAATATATTTAGAGGCAACCAATGTAATAACATCACTGTATACTCCTGCGCCCTCATGTCAGAAAATCCATAATACAACAGACCAAGATACCAACGAAATTATTAATCTCATTTCATCTAACAAATTCAGCGTGAACACTAGCTGAAAAGAAATACAAAGGAAGTAGAGGTTCGTAATTCCATTGGTATGACTATCGATCAACAAAATAATGACTCAGTTTTCGGGGTAAAGCCATTCGGACAGTTTAATCCACTGTGTAAACAACGTCACCACGAACACGCGGTTACTAAGAAACTAAGTTTGAAGGATAGTGATAGTGATCACCTAAATCACGTTTTCAATTTTCTTTCCATTAAGCTCAGCGCAAATAACATCTTCTGAAGAGATGGAGATCTCTCTCCCGCGTGTCTTATTCTGAGAACTGAAATGGAGATGGTGTGTAGATTATGAGTTTCCACGAATCATAACACGTAAGTATGAATTTCTAAGAAGAACTAGGACGGGCTTATCGCGAGTTGTGAAGAGTCCAATTTCTTAACTTTAAAATTGAATCCGGGTTCTTTAATTTTCCCACTTCAATCGCGACCCAGTTCCTGAAAGAGCTTTTCAGCGTCCGTCTCAATTATGCGCGTAAATTGACTCTTTCCCCTTTTCAATGAATGCCTCAAAACGATTTTTATCCTCATCTGTAAATGTACTTTTCTTTTCATTTAACTGGATTTTTTTTTTATGAAAAGTTGAAAAAGTAGTATCTTTCAGGTTGGCACTCAGGTTGGCAGTTTAATGTCTTTCAGACCAGTTAGTCCAGTTAGTGAGATAAGTAATATGAATAACAACACACAGGAACAGTGTAGAAATGGAGGTAACGATATATCTCCAGGAGGCATAATGTTTTTTTCGTAAACAGTTCAGCAAAATCCGCTACGTAGCACCCCATGCAACCCAGGTGCGTAATCCGTTTAATCAGACTTAATTTACCCAACCTAACCCATCCAGTCCTAACCTAACCTAACTACAACAACAGCAACAGACAAGCAATATAGTTAATTTACACACAGTCACTACTAATGGGTGCTAAGTAATGAAGTTTCATAGCGACAGCAAACTTTGCTATCTTTTTTTTTTTTTTTTTTTCTAATTTTGACGAGCCTTACGTCAGCCGAAGCATGTATGGCTGAACCGGCTCAATTTTGAACATTACCAGATTTTTTTAGAGTAAAAGAAATCTGGTAAAGGGAGGTGTCAGCCTGGGGATTCGACCCGGGAAACCTCCGATCATCGTTGGGGCCGAAAGATTGTCCAGAATTAGCCAGAATACATCCCATAGCTGCTGAAGGAGCATGGTAGCCGTTCACGCTACCCAAGCCAGCAGTCCTGGCGGGGACTTTGCCAAGGTCCCCTTTCCAGGGGCTCGACCAGATCCCCAAACCTCCAGCAACCAGGCTGAGCTCTCTCACAACTCAGCCACGATGATCTGCTTATGACAAAAAATAAACTTCCAGGAGTCAAGGTTGTCTCCAGTAGCAACCCTTCATAACTCTTTGTCGCCTATCTAAAATCAGTTGAATTTCATTAGTGGGAAAAAAAATTAAATAACAAGAGTGAAAGTCGTGAATGAAAGACTACGTCTTTACTAGAACCAAAGATAGTGAAAAACGTCCACATAAGTCGTTAATCCGAAAATGTGGCAGATTATTCGACATCCAAGATCCAAAGAAGCAGAATAGCAACATTAAGTCCACATCCGAGGTATATAGAATATGACAGACGACATTAAATCCAGGCGATACGGCAAACTTATTGCACTGTAAATACATGCTTTGTGATGTATGGGTACCCCGGTGGGTACCAGAGATGGAACTGACTCACGGGTTGTTGGGTCAGTGGGTCGAATGGGTCGCATTGTTATCGTGAGTCATGGGTCAAGATCGTTCACCCACTGACCCAAACTAAAGGCACGGGGGAGGGGGAAGAAATGCTTCTTTTGCATTTATGTTATTCTTAATAAAACAAAAGCGTTAAACAGAAGGTTTCCCAAAGGTCTTAGAAAAAAGGTCGGCATTATTTTTTTTATAGCTTGGGATGGGTCACGGACGGTGGGTCACATTTTGTTCTTTATCGGGTGGGTCAAGTGTGTCATGGGTCAGGACTCAAGTGGGTCAGGTGGGTCATGGGTCGGAAAAAGTGACTCACTTCCATCTCTGACTGGGTACTGCGAGAAACTGTTCGAGCGGAAACTACAGTCAAGCGATATATTAAATTATGGTGTTTGTCGTTTCGCTCACATTTTTACTCACGTCCGATGAATGGTTGCACCTGTCCAGTATTCCTTGTCATTACCATATGATTCGTTGCGTTATTTCTTCCTTAATTTTGAAATATCAACTGTTTTACTAATTACGGTTTTTAAAAGATATATTTCACTACTTCCAAACGAAGATGTACACCTACGCAAGAAGACAAAATGATTTAAGTCTTGTGACTAAAACTGATTTTCTTGAGGGTACCCTGGGTGTCCGAGTGAAGTGAAGCGAGCAAAGCGCAGCGAGTTGCTAGGGGACACGAGAAATGAGATCTCGAATCATGTTAATCTTTTCTGTACTCTGATGTTCAGATGAAATATCAGGATACACTGACTGCCCATTCACCATTTCAAGAATAAAGATAGATGCGATGTATACTCTGAGAAGAGTTGAAATTCACTGGCATCAGTCTCCTGTCATAATTTTATTGAACTCTCACAAAATTGCATAAATAATTTGGAATCAGTTAATTTTATTTATTACCAAACGTTATACAAGTTATAATTATTGTTATTAACCCTTTCATGCATGAATTATTTCAGGTGACAGACTTTCAGGATAGCCCCATATTTATGATAGCTGGGCCAGTCGCAAGATTCGAACCAGCATTCACTTGGTTTGTAGACGAGGATGCTAACCACTAGGCTGCTGTTACTCGCTTTGCTCGGGGTCTCTTCACAAAGCTGGCAGTTTGCATAAGGACTTACTTTTTCGCCCGTCGATTAGTAGTCCTTATTTGAGGACACCAAGCACGAAAGGGTTATATTGTTGAATTTTATCAAGTTTCACTTTTTTTGTTCCTTTCCCCATTTTTCCAAATCAGTTACCAATCATTACAAGTTTAGAATTAGGCAAGAAATAATGCAATGAATCATGTGTTAAGGAGAAAGAACCCCGAAGCTAGGTTCAAGCAGTCGTTGGAGGTGAGTGTAAAGTAAGTATTTGACAAACACGATAATCAGTACCTCTCATAATGGTACAATCGCGTGATAACTAGCAAAAGTTGGGTCATGAATTGGGTCGTGCATACTGAATTTACTCATCTTTTGGTTAGGACGTCTTAAATGACTTTTGTTATAAGTCCCTTTTTCATCAGCTTGAAGCTTAGGCCTCTTCATTTGTGAGGCAATTTGGTGTATCCTTTTACCACGTTTAGAAACTTTTTTTTATGTAACCAGGTCGTAGGTGGAATTTGCTCCTGCGTCCCAGGAATTTGTTTGAAGTCCATGGAGTCCACACTGCTTGAAGTCCTCGCTGATCTCTAGACTGAGCTTGTTTGAAGTCCATGTGGACCCCTTGTTTGGAGTCACCGCTGACCTGTCGATTGCATTGTTTGAAATCCATGGGGACCCTCTGTTTGGAGTCCCCATTGACCTCTAGAACGCTTGTTTGGAGTCCCTGGGGACTTCTAGACTGTGCTCGTTTGAACTCCCTGAACACCCGTCGGTTGTGATTGTCTGATGTCCCTGGTGACCCCTCAAAGTGCTTGCTGTAGTTGTTGAGACAATAATAACTCTCCCTTCTGCTTGGAGGTTGATGCCGTTAGGCTCCATATTACTAATTTGAAGGAGACATTCCTTAAGAACTTTAATTAAACAATGTGAATGAACGAATTTGAATGAAAATTCTTAGAATGCACGTCAATTGAAGGCATTCAGTATTCAGTTTCAGTATTTACTTATTCCCATCAAAGCCAGGGTGGATCCCACCTATTTTTTTTTCAAGTGTTGAATTTCCTATTACAAATTTTAAAAGGAAAGGGAGAAAAAAGTGGGGTTTTGACTCTGCAACTGTTTTTCATCATTAAAAATGAGTCGTGGAGGTAAGGTGTGTTTAACCTTAGGGCACAAAACACATTTTCATATGCAACGTTTGGAGGTTTGGTGAAGCACCCTCTTTAACACAATTTTGGATCCGTCCCTGATCAAAGCTACATATACATATACAGGTTGGTCATAAAGTCTTTACCTGATTACAAAAGTTTATTAAACACAAACTATGCTAGGTACAAACTTACGGTTTTCTGCAAAACGAAGCTCATCTCATAAGGTTTTTTTTCCATTACGTTAGTTGACTTCAACATGTACTCCGTTTGTGGCTTGGAGCACATAAGGCAATATTTAATTGCCTTCCATGTATTGGCAAACATCACTTCAGTTGCTGTCGATATAGCAGCCATTATCCTATCCTTCAGTGTTTCAATGTTAGCAACAGGTATTTTGTATATACTACCGCAAGAAAAAAATCTTGGGGTAATATTCGGGGATCAGGGTGGCCATACTGTCGAACCATCCCTCCCAATCCATCAGCCGGGGAAGGTTTCATAGAGGAATCCACGAACTCACAATACCCAGTGCAGTGGCGCACCGTGTTGTTGAAATAATCCATGGCTGACATTGTTGCAACAGTAGTGCGACAAAGAGCTCAAGCATATCAAGGTACACGTTTTTCTTGACTGTCGGCTCCATAAATTGCTGTTCTTTTTTGTGAAACCAACGCATGCAGCGAGATTTCTCCTGTAACGACGCCATTTTTGGTTTATTGGTGATTGCAGCAACACCCTGGCCTAGTGGCGATTGTAGCGCCAACCGAACCTAGTAGGAAAAAACTTTATGAGTTGGCGTACGTTTTGCCAAAAAATGTATGTTTGTTTCTGGCATAGTTTTTGTTTAATAAATTGTTGTAATTGTAGGGAAGTAGAAATAGCCAAAACCCTTTAAAACTGATAACAACACGCAGTCTACCACAGGCACGCCAGAGGATCACATACACACTGAATCTAATGACCAATGTTTGACTCCAATATGTAACTTTCGTATCAGTTTTCAGGCAGTGCTAAATAGTCAACTGGACAAGATGACAATACTGGACACTTTTGCCCGAGGGGAAGAAAAGAACCCCTCCCCCCTCCCAGCCGCTCAAGGACGTTACGAGAGGGTCCAGCATTGTATGGGAAGAGGTAGTAGTCTCTTGATGTTCCGGGCAGCTCAGTGGAGAGACCGCATCGGGGATCTCTCTCCTAATCTTTCATAAGTTTCGCAAGCGCGTGTCCTGAAGCGACTTGTAACTGAACAGTCTCTCGCTTCTTGTAATGGCTGCAATTACCATAAGCCAGGTACAGTGTATCAAAGAGGACGAGGGTATCTCATCAGTACGTAAGTAGTATATTAATAACCATACCGTACATTATCACTAGGCCATCCGCTCAACCTATCCTAAAGTATTTAGAGAACATTCCCGTAAAACTTGGATTTTACATAATCAGGTAAAATCAGGTACTTTATGACCACCCTCTATTTTTCGTATAATTCTGCATTCGCAGGGGTATCTCATCTTGCTCATACAAATACTAGGATTATTGAATAAACTAATCTTCATATTTCGTGTATTTATTTTCACGTTAGTCCGACTGGAAGTTAGTCCGATTGGATGGATTCATCCAAGAGTGCATTTCTAATAATGTTAATTGTGCTTTGCTGCATTATCAGCCTGGAGTAAGACGTGTATCGAATCTTCTTTCTCAAAAAGCTTGTCTAATTAAGGAACGGATCTATATATTGATTGTCGTATAAAAGTTTTCTGCGCTTTACGGGTTTATTACAAAATTTTTGATAATGCAGTGTGGTCGATGATAGAAGAGAAAAAAAAATGCGGTATGTTGAAATCATTCTAAGAATCCAATATGAATCCAAACTGTTTGTTGAATCCGCACGTTTTTAATAAGGCTTTGCTCCAAGATAAGAATGCATGCCACGCATAAATGGAGAAGAGAGCTAGCTATCCATTGTACTTCTTAAAAGTGAAAAGCCACCAGCGAAAAGCAAGCATTTACAGAAGTGAAATGAAACTGCATGCAGAAAAGCTTTTATCTTCTTCAAGGTTTTACAAATTTAGATATTTGACTTTGCAATCAAGAGTCTTTAATATGACGTCATGAAGGTAGGAGAAATTAGCTTTCTGCATGGTAGCGTTCACAAGGTTATGATGAAACTCTCCGATTTCTCCAGGTTTTTCAGACCAATATTGGCATTTTTCCCTTATTTATTTTTTTTTTTGGGGAAGTACAGGACTGTAAACAATTTTTTTTTCATATTACACTCAAATCACAATATATCGCAATATCGCACTGTTTTGCTAAATCAAAAATTGCACTGCCCTAACTGGTATTGGTAAAGAGTACGAAGGCCGTAATCTGAGTAAAACTATAGAAACGCACATAACATGTAATAATATCCCATATTACTTAGGCCTAATAAGCTGGAGTTTTCCCTTTATCAGAAACGAAACAAAAAGGACATGAAATTTTAAGTAAAATAAAGAGAAGATTTTATAAGTAAAAAAAAATGAAATTCGAATTAGCTGTTCTTTATAGATGAAAAAGACTTTCCAGAAAATGTTAAAATTCCTTAACTTCCAGTATATGTTTATCAAATTTTCTGATTTTTCCCTGAATTTTCCAGACTTGATAAATTCCCTGAATTTTCCCGGCTTTCCAGGTTTTCCAGGTAGAACGCCACCCTGTTCTACTGTGTAGCAAACAGACGCCCATCAGATTTAAAGAACCGATATCTACACATCCAGGAAGTGTCTAATTGAATGCATATTTCAAAGCAGCTTCGTGTTGCTATTTGTCAAAAATGGATTACGTACTTAAAATTCTAATCGTCTGTCACTGTGGCTGTTACACGCGTCTATGCAAGCCTGGTAAATAAAGTCGCAGAAGGAGTGGCGAAGCCATAATAAACTGACTATGGGGGCAAGGTCGAGCACCATTTCTACTTGGGTGAGCAGTTGTACTGGTAGTTACATCGAGCAGCCCAGAAGCAATACGATTATCATAGCGCCCTCCCACCCTATCCAGCATTACTCCCAACTGCCACTGTAAAGTTTACATTAGTAAACGGTGCCCCTTGCATTTATATAACAGTACAAGGCTCACAAGTGGTGCACTTGGCCACTATTCAGTAGGCAAGAAGCCAACTCTCAGGCGCGACTTGTGATTGGTTCCGTGTGCTCCTGGATGTGGTCCCGTACAACCCAGATGAGTTCCGGTATAAAAGGGGAGGCACGATTTCACACCAGACAGTAACCGACACCGCGTTCATGGTGAAATACGAGTCCGGGCAAACAGATGATACCGAACACCATTAACCCTAGACGACGGCAGATCCTGGATGACGGCAGATCCTAGACGACGGCAAATCCTAGATGACGGCAGAACCTGGATAACGACAGGTCTTAGACGACGGCAAATCCTAGATGACGGCAGATCCTGGATAACGGCAGATCCTAGACGACAGCAAATCCTAGATGACGGAAGATCCTGGATAACGGCAGATCCTAGACGACGGCAAATCCTAGATGACCGCTGATGAAAGAATGTGTGGTGAAGTTGGGCCCTAGCTACTCATGATTCACCGTTTGCCACTGCTATGTCGAACTTTCACATTTAGAAGTTCCCTAGTTTCGTCGCCACCATCCACTCTCCTGAAGAAGTATATGCGAAACGCATTGATGTACGAAAACCTTTTTCAGTGGTGAAGCCAAGGAATTACAGTTCAGCAGCAAAAACACAAATTTGCGATCATCAAATGGAAATAATAAATCGTCCAATCAGCTAGATTGATAAACAATAGTTCAGTCACCAGTAGCTTACGACTGCACAATGCTACGAATTAAATACCAGCTTCAACTATCCAAGATACTACTGTACGTTACCGCGGCTGCCTGAGTACTACACCTTGCAATCGCACAGCAAATGAAGCCACGTGTGTATTGTATTCTCTGGTACCCACCCGCAGAGTGAGGAATTGACGTGCAAAATTCGTTGCAACGGTATCCCGGGCAAACGTCGAATTGATCAAAAGTAAACACGTGTGTTCACGACCTTTAACCTACACCAATCAGCGTATACGTGATCAACCGTCACCTGGAGCCACACATTAATTCCATTACAAGCCCAACTGCCGTTCCATCCGGAAAGACCTCGGGTAGACCGTTGCGAAAGTAGCAACACCAGTAACCAAGCATGGGTGTTCCCTCTACAACAGTGGCGCACCCAGAGGGGGGCAAAAGGGGGTACTTGGCCTCCCCCCACCCCAATACCCGCGATGAACAGTAAAATTGAGCAATTGCAAGCACTTCGATTTTCTTTTCTACTGGCATCAGAATGCTCCTTTTTTTTTCGTGTCGAGACGGATAACGTTGGTTTATATTACAATGTTCTCAACAACTCAAATTCGTTCTTCGAGCCAGTGTTTCCTTTCCTCCACCCCCATCCCCTCTTCCCAAAGTGTGAAAAACTATTTGCAGTGAAGCTGAAAAAAGTACGGAATCTCCTGCCGTTAAGAAAATTTCTCAAATTAAAGCTTCTTAAAAGCGTGATAAATCAGAGACTTTAAAAAAAAATCGGACCCATTTTTTTGGGGGGGGGGGGGGGGGGAAAAAAAAGTGGATGCGCCGCTGCTCTAGAACGCAACTAAATTAAAAGGATGGAGAATCAAACGGTTATGGCTTGACAAACTTTGATAAAAGCTAAAGCGTCATTAAAGTACAAAGATTCATATGCAAAGTTAAGGCAATGTAGGTCACCGAACTTTACAAGTGTGACTTGGAGAAGTGCTTATTGTGTTATTCCTTCACTCATTACTCACTGTCACACCGCCTTTCGTTTCACTAATTGGGTACTAAAGTTTAATACGTGATTTTGCCATATTTTGAGTTGCAACTGCTTTATTAATATAAACCATCCTGGACTTGATTTTTTTACTTTTAAATATTCCCTTTGCACGCAAAACTGTGTTGTCCTTTCCTTGTGTTATTAAAAAAAAAATTAAAACAAAACCAAAAATTGATAAAGAGGCGACTAAGTTAAGAATGGTTCGGCCTCTCAAAGGAGTTATACGAGATTAAAATATTCGAAAAAATGGCCACTCAAGCTATTGTTGACGTGGCACTTTATTACACATGTGCAGGCTCGTTGAGTTGAGGCTAATACACAATTAAAAAAAAAATACAAGTGATGCAAGTGATATCATATCAAAAAACCAAAACTGGTAAACGTGACCGCCTAGTTCCGAATGGTTCGGCCCTTCAAAGGAGTGATATCAACACGCCAAAACATTCGCCAAGTTAATCGCACCGAATGGCATTTGGGACGTTAAATGAAAACTTGAACATTGCTACCGAAAGTAGCAGTGTTCCGGTTTTCATTTAACCTTCGAACTATTAAGCGGTGCGATTAACTTGGGTTGGCGAATGTTTTGGTGTGCTGATATCACTCCTTCGAAGGGCCGAACCATTCGCAACATGGCGGACCCTTTTACCAGTCTTGGTTTTTGAACCTTTAAAATTTCTCTGGGGGAATGGGAGACATGGAAAAAATGTTGGGGGGGGGGGAAGGCAGCCCACCCTAGCCCTCCTGTAACGTCGCCAATGTACGGCTGGCATCCTTTGTGTTGATGGAATGTACGTCACGTGTTAGTTTCAACCCCCCTCCCCCCCCCAATTCCCATGGCCCCACTCAAGGACTGTTCCGATTCAGTCTCTTCTTTTTCTTTACGGACAACAGATCGATGGGGAACTCAGTCACAATCACGAGACTTACGCATTTTTTTTCTCCCTATTCTGTACGGTTTTTGCTTCGATAGTAGTTGGGCTCTTTCGTTCCTCTCGATTTAATCTCGACGTTGTCCATTTTCCGTGCACGGAAACCCCTGCGGGAGTTCAGCGTCAAACGAGAGGGAGGGCGGCAGTTCGCTTACTCGGAACTTCGCCGGAAGCGAACGCGGGCTGTATCATCCGGGAACTTGGGATTGTTTGCAATAAGTGTCCTCACAGGACAAAAAAAAACAAAAAATATATATATATATAAAAGAAAGGTGCCCCTATTGCAACGGAAGGAAAATCGTGTTCTCTCTAAGCTACGGAAACCCGCAAGCAGTTGGCAGAAATTGTCGCAAATGATGGGGCACGATATGGAGGGCTTTTTTTTTTTGGGGGGGGGGGGTTAGTACCTCGCCTGGCGGTCAAGATTTGTCTGATAGTTACGAGGGGAAGTCTTTTGCCGATACGGCTTGAATGTCAAGTGGGCTTTTACATTTTACGATTTTGTCGTAGACGACAACGACGTAGAAGAGAATTTAAAGGTACACTCCGCCTGCTGCCTTATAACAGCCACACGCAGATCTACATCCGCGCATGTTACTATTGCACCGTTTCGCGAGACTCCGCGTAGTAATACAAGGCCAACTAAGACAGCAGCTGCGTTCCTCTCCGCTACTGTCTCAGTTGGCCTTGACCGTAGTAGACGAAACAGCATGAACACAAAAGTTGTGTCGTCGCAAACCGGAAAGGTCTTCGCATTTTAACTTTATAATTTTTTAGGCTAGTATCTTATAATTTTTCTTCGGCAATCTATTGGCATAAATATTTTAAATTTTTATCGCATTTGTCTTTTAGATTTTTGATCTCATGGTAATTATTAGCAAACGATTAAAAATTAGTACATGCACACGCACAAATGAAACGTCATGGTTATTGTACGTGCGCAAAGGATCATATAATCGCTGGATGCTATTAAATTAGTTCCCACTATTCAACCGAAAATCTCGTAAACGCCACATTTTAAAACGGATTTTTGGCAAGGGATTAATTAACGGTACGTAAATAGACCTTTGGGGCCGTACTTGATGTGGAGGATCGAGAAAAATGACGTTGGGAGGAATGTACCTTTAAGAGTAAATATGGATGTGAGTATTTGCGTATCCCAATTTTTCATCCGTTTGGCCTTCCATAAAAACAAAATGATCGATTGCAAACATTTTACGCAAAACGAATAGTTATACCAACCCTGGCGAGCTGTATCGGATTTATCACCCCATTTGCGATATCCCAAACATGGCCAGTCCGCGAGAACTGCGTCAGGATGACGTAGTTCGATCGGATTGGCCATGTGATGCATATCGCCCATCGGCTCATAAATCCGATACAGTACGCCCCGCGTGGTATAATTGATTCGTCGCACGGTCTCTAACTTTCTAAATGAAAAACAAAATTGTTGGGGTAAATGGAAAGTTCACCTTCATAGCTATGTTGTTTATGCAAACTTTGTGTCGTCACGTTTGCATAATTTTGTAGTGACGCAGTCAGGTTTGCGGACGAGACCATTTTGGGTGTGGGTATTTGTGTTTTGAAGATGGGATTTTCTTTTTTAGAAAAGGTGTAGGAGGAACCCCCTTTTTTTAATTCAATGGGATGATGTCCGTTATCTTGTTACATATCACGGAAACTTCATCATGTAAAAGTTACGTCGTTTGCCTCAGTCACTCCATGTGACATCACCACACTTACTGTACATGGCATCCATACTTTAGTGTGGCGGTATGAATATCAGGCACGCGTGGTGATTTGGCATATATTAGCTGATCGTTTTTAGCATTGTGAAATCTGTATGTGGGCGCGTTTATGCAACGACTCGCCTTTGCATTCTCGCAGCTAGAACTCAATCGCGATGGCAAAGGTGACATTGCCATGGTAACAACGCTAAATGGATTAGCTAAATCCGACATCGTTTGAGTAAATACTTGCAGTCTTATAATCCGTGCCAATAATATAAAGAATTCCTCATGATGAAACAATTTTCCCAAACACTTCTGAACTCACGTTATTTGCTGTTTTCGTTGCGAGGCGGCAGACGTAAAACCGCCGCCATGTTGGAATTTGAGGTGATTTCTAGCTTATAGCTGCGAGAATGCAAAAGCGAGTGGTTGCGTAAACGTGCCCTGAGAGAACGTAAAACTCTTAATAAAGCTTTCTTCTCATAAAACACCACATGGTTCCAAGATCACTCCCACACGGCCTCAAATCAAAGTCGACGGTGTTAATTTCACAAGTTTTGCCCCAATTTAACGCCGTCGCTTTGTTACATGGTATGATAAAAGGGGCAAATTGGATGATTTACAATTGTCAATTACCATAATGGGTCTTTTTTTACCTCTGTACAGAAAGAACAATCAAAATCCGTGCATACAGCACTATTATGCAAAAAAGCGAGAACAAATTTAAGATTTACCAATCTTACAACCATTTCTTGCTTCTAGGTCCCGTTGTTAGCAAAGTGTGTTAACCTACTGCTGTTTAAATAATTCGTTTTTTTCCGGATGTTCGATTTTTTTCTTTTTTGTTTGCTCCAATGTTTGATCTTTGCACGGAATTGAAAAATATACGCGCACAAGGTAAATCAGTTGATACACTTTGCAAACAGCCGTTCAGCCTCTAGTAGCAAGAAATTGTATTAAACTGGTAAATGTCAAATTCTTTCTTTGTACAAAATGCTTTGTAAAAAATCCAATCAATATAGTGATAAAAAGGTACGAATCACAGTGCCCCCCTCCCCTCCACTGTGGACACCGCTGAGGGGTGCCCACAGAGGGTTTACTGTGAGGAGCAACTGCTGAACTCCAATCCAGGGAACATTTTTTTTAGGTCGTATCATGATGAAGTGACCTAAAATATTCCCTTTGAATAAAATAAAATAGAATGAAATGAAATGATGAAACTTGTATCATATTATTTCATCTTATTTTTTACGACTTATACTCACAGTCCGATCACGCAAAACCAAAAGTCAAGGATTTTCAAAGGTTTTTCCCTCGAAACTTGCGAATTTTCGACAACCTTTACTGGTTGTTTCGTCAGGCAGTTAATCCATCAGCACCCACACTCACAATCCTTTCCTTGCGGTTTTGCGTGATCGGACTGTGAGTATAAGCAATGAACTTGAACGAAAGTAGAAATGCTGAGTCGACCGATTTTTCGGTATTAAAAAAAATCATTTTATTTTATTTTGTATTCGTATTGTAATTTAATATTACAATACGAATACAAAATGAAGTAAAATGATCAATGATCAATGGGCTGGCGGCATTGATTTGTCAAACCCAAAGGGTTAGTGATACTCTTAACAAAGCGATACAAAATACTGCAATCAACAAAGAAAACTACGTTAAATTAAAAACTATAAGTGCACATTTATTAGTGAACTATACATGACATCTGACATGTCTTTATTTTTCTTTTTATTTAGACAATTTTTCTAGTTCCAAAATTTCTTTTGGAATTTTTGTAAACCTCTCAGGTAAATACCAGTCTTGTGTTTTCATAACATACTTTTTATTTCATTAAAATGCAGAGTATAAGGTTGTTTTTTTCATTCGGTATAACTGTTACTGAATTAATTTCTTTCTTTAAGTTTTCATGTTGTATAAGTTTTTCTTAAGATGATATTTTCGGGCAGTGTTTAATATTGAGAATTTCTACTTCATGCAGTATTTTGTTAGAAGATTGCCGAGATTTAGTTTGAAATAATATTTTGACTATATTACTCTGGATTTTTTTTAAAGCTGGTTTAATCATAACATAATCTATAATCATCTCAGTCTTGTTTTTAACTGTTTTACCTTTATACTGTGAACAAGGCAGAATTATGACCGAAAATTACGTAATTATTGCATGGCTATGGCATCGTGAGTTTACTTTGCTTGTTCTGAAGGCAGCTTTGAACCCGGCATCTTTCCAACACTCACAACTTAAATCTACTACAGTGCTTATGTTGATTGCTAATTTCCCTCCTTTGTAATACTTCTAATTGTAGGGAAAAATCGTTGGGAAAAAAAGTCAACTCAATTAAGAATGCTGGCAACAAAAGTAAAATATAAAATCGTTGTTTTGTCCGAATAGGGTAAGCTTTCAAACGATTCTTTAATAGTAGATGTGCCAAGCAGTCATTAGATTTATATCTAAAAAAAAAATACCCACACGTAGCTAACACTTACACTTGACAACTGTGCAGTGTGGGAAATGAGGATTAGAGTCGAGTCGGGTGACACAAAAAGCAATTTCTGTCCCAGTTGGCATTGTCTTGAAGAATCTGTCTCCTTCTTCGCTTCAAACTCGTTTCAACGCTGTTGAGCGCGGAATTGTCTCGTGCCTGGGTTATCCTTAGCATGATTAATATTGTCCCCACCCATTTATGAGGTTAAAACCTATACAGCGTATTCTTAACGTAGGCTATCCCTGACATAGTAAGGATGATTTTTTCAACAATTGGCCGCGTTGGGTGGTGATCTAGGAGTGATGGAACGTGCGGTAGTATTATCACAGACCTTCTATGTCTCTCTCTACAGACAATGCTACAATTAAGGGGGG
>JAHWFP010140559.1:0-14546 GCA_023313725.1 Lithobius niger | reverse complement strand
GTAGCTTGATAACCCACACTTTTTGCTATCACATACTTCCGGTCACGGTTAACGGGATTTAACCTACTAAAGTTTGGCATGGCGTTGAGTTAGCGTGACGTCACAGCCGTGGTATAAAAAAACAAAAACGAACTCGTTTGATGCTTAAGGTAAGATTTAACTGATCCGAAGTTGAAAACAGCAAAAGAACACAAATAAACTTTCCTGTAAGGTTTCAGATACTGCAGTGTTGCTGTATTGTTTAGTCCACGTGAAACCTTAGTGCTGTATCCAACCATTATACACGTAAATATAATTCAAGCCAGAGCCAAAATTTTACAATTTTTCATTCCTAAACAAAGGAAATAATGTAGGGCGACACACTCGACTACTTTATGGTTGGATTTTTCAGTGTTCTTCAGTCACGTCGATGTTTCCTTTATAGACACTCGTTTCCTTGCACCATGACTGCGTTTGAAGACGTAAATAAAACTCCTGTTCGACATGGTTTAATTGACGTCAACATGACGTAACTAAGATCCTTCCTATATGGCCCACGCGAGCCAGTGTGAAGTGAGAAGTGTGCGCAAAAAATGTAATTAAAGAAACCATAATTTGGCAGAGGATGGACATAGCCTACACATGACATGAGGGACCGAACTGTACAAATGTTGCCAACGGTGCATCCATCACCACCAATACTACAGCTAGTCTTTATAAAGAAACAAGATGAAGTGAACCCAATGCTATACTTGCTGCTGACAATCGAGGTGCCACAGTAACGTCATGATGAGCACTTTAATGCGCTGTTACATGAAGCGCAAGGCGCACCACGAAGCCAAAACTTTGCGGTGCATCTTGCTGTTATGTTTGCAACATGGCACTATGTTAATATCCGCCAAAACAGCTGAAAGCCAAGTGCTTGGTTGCTGCCACACAGTGCGAGTCCACCTGTTGTGTTCAACCCAGATAGATCCGCTTTGTGCGAACGGCACATTACTGATTATGTAATTCCCAGCAGGAGCTCATTGTCCCAGTGCGTATAAAAGTGTGCTGGAGCTAGATATCCTGACTTGGTGTTTGGGGTTCGTCCTGGCAAGCTGAACTGTGGAGCTACTAGGGCTGGCGTAAAACGATTGTGCCCAGTGCCTAATATGTCAACGCTCGCTGCAAAGTCCCCTAGATGTGCGGTAAAATGTACTGAGAATTCTTGTCAGGCGTTACACACTTATGTTGCTTTACGTCATAGCTACTGCAACCATCTATAGTCTGCTCCACTTTATGTTTGCAGAAAACCGGCTGTATAACGCCGCGTTTACTTTTGTAGACTCTACACGGTAACTATTCGAGTCTACAAGTGGGTAATTTACGTATTTTTGCACTCGTAGGGGAAGAAAACGTGGCGTCATAGAGTCAGTTTCCTTCAAACATAATGTGGAATAAACTATAGACGCCGGTCGGAGATTTGAGTGCACGAACGTAATAAAACGTGGGATAGAAAATAATATTTACAATTGTAGTAACCATATTTCTCATTGAATTCATAACAATGGCGGATAAAGAATATTCTTCGATATGATACGACTCGATTGGCCCACACTTCCGTCACACATCCTGTTGAATAACTCAGTTGAAAGTTCGAGCGTAGATACGATCAAATTTTCCAACTGAGTTATTCGACAGGATGTGCGACGGAAGTGTGGCCCAATCGAGCATCACGAAAAGTTGATGCATTCTGCGTTTGGAGGATAGGTAGATTCCTTTTATAACTCGAAACAAAAATTTCGTTTTTGTCGTTTGGCAGCAATTAGACGAGAAATTCGTTTGTTTGTTTGTTTGTTTGTTTGTTTGTTTGTTACCCTAATTTATTTTTCGAATAAATTGTATCTGGAAAAGTTCCAGCCTATATCCTCTTTTTTTGCTTCCTTCTTTGAATAGCTTGTTGTTTTGCGGAAGAGTAAAGAGCTGCGGAATCTCTAAAATCTATCATCCTCTTTTTGTCGGCGCTCATTCAAAATGCATTAGAAGTCTAGTTCAGCACGCATTTGCTCACAAGTACGCTGCAAACCCTTCTCACAAACAACAAGAAAAAGAAAATACACTTTCCGGCAAAATATTCAAGTGGACCTGTCGTTGGTTTTTTCTTTTCTTTTTTTTTTTCTTTTCTTAATCCTTTCACTAAAGGGAAAGTAAACCATAAATATTTATGCATTGTTTTTCTTGGCCCAGCATAACCTCCTTCCTAAAAGACCACTGTTTAACGGGATAAAAAGTGAGGTTCCAGGCGCAACGCGAGCTTTATGAGGGTCTCCGGGGACCCCGAGCAAAGCGAGCAAGCACAGCCCAGTGGTCAGCATCCCCGCCTCCAAACCAAGCGGATGCCGGCTCGAATCCCACGACTGACCCAACTATCATATGGAGTTAAAAAAAAAAAAGGATTCCTATGTCTCAGGAGGTTAAGGTGAAGCTTGCCGGAACTTTTTTTTTTTTTTGGCAGTTTACGAATTTTGGGAAGGTGTAGTATAAAATAAGTGAACAGAAAAATTTGCACAGCAGAATAAAGGAAGTAGAAAATTTCACCAAGTACAAAACGAATGTTTTTATTTTTCGTTCCTGTTGTTTATCCTACGGTAGTTACCAAGAGACCGTAAAAACTCAATTTTATCAAGAAAATAATTGACACATTTTACTAGTAGCTAATGAATATTTACGGCAAGCCGTTTGATTAAAAAAAAAAATAATAATTTTTTCAGGGCCGGCTTAAGAAATCTGGGGCCCTATGTGGATTCAGTAACTGGGACCCCCCAGGGTCATAAGTGTAGCATTTTTAAGGCAATTTTTTTCCGATTGGTTTCGGTTTCGAGTCGTAAAACGCTTCAACCAATCGGCCCACATCATTCCCGAAGTTTCAAAGCAAAGATTTTTTATAGCACAGATTCTCACCCCGTTTTTCTCTTTTTTGTTTTTTAACGGACAAAATGTGAAATCAAAATTTTATTACGCCGTGACTTTTGTCACTGTCTTACACGGTACCGGTGTTGAAAACAATATAGTGACAGCCTGGCGCTGGCAGTGGCCCAGGCACATTGTATCGTCAATCAATAACCTGCATTCTCGCTATATTATTAGTGGTGCTCCCGCTCCCGCGCCGGGGCCCTACGTGACCGCGTTCCTCGCGTGTGCCTTGAGCCGGATCTGTATTCTTTGACATCGACAAATCATTTTTTGATACGGAAAATTCATTTCTCGATATGGAAAAAATTCATTTCTCGATATGGAAAATTCATTTCTCGATATGGAAATTTCATTTCTCGATATGAAAAATTCATTTCTCGATATCGGTAATTCATTTACGGTATCCACATAGGGATTTTCGATATCGATAAATGAATTTTGAATGTCGGGAATTAATTATCGACATCGAAAGCGGAAAATGAATTTCTGATATCGAAAAATCAACTAGTAGTAATTTTTCGATATCGGAAAGAGCTACAATTTTTTTGTATCAGAAATTTATTTTTCGATATCGGAAAGTCAAATTCCAATTTCGAACAATCACTGTAACTCTGTTCTTAAAATGTATAGTATTGATATTGGTTGGTAACTTTAAACTTATCCTAACCCCCAAACGGCTCGTCCCACGGTTAAACTACAACTAGCTGCAGAATTTCGGCTTTGTGCACAGCATGGAAGAATTTATTTTCGTGAAATTATCTCGTCACCAGTCACTACTGAATAATTAGGCGAATATCGACGTTATTTACACCTTTTTTTCAACAAGAAAACGTTAAACTGTGTCACTAATACTGACTTGCATATAGTCAATGTGCCAAATCTCCCGAACACTGAAGTTTCACCCTTTTCTGTCGCATTGTTATTTTTCATTAGCTGCCTGAAAACGGCCAAACTGCCTTAGCTATGAAAGACCCAAGTTGTTAGTGGTTGTCGTGTCAATGTATAGTTTATCTGGATAGAATCGACATTAATGTAATCGCTGAAACTTGGCGGTGGCACACTAGCGCGCGCCTTGATAAACACCTTTAAGTGTCCAGCTTTATGAAATCTCAGTTTTGACGTGGACATACCTGTAAAGGGGGAAAACAATCCTACACCATCTTTAAATAGCATTCCCATCCGTAATTCATACATTTTTTTTTACTATTTTCCAGTTTGCTGTAGAGCAGCGACAATTAGGCTATTCAGCAAGCATATGGAGATAACTACAAGGGGCACTGGATTAAAATGGAGGTAAAAAACAACTGCACTTCCAGTCAAACCTGTGCTGTGAAAGCGTATTTCTTAGGCCTATACAAAACGTTTTTTTGCCAATCCATTATGCTGCGAGGTTGTAAATCAGAAAAGAAAAGCCTCCACCCGCTAAAAATTTCAGCAACTACCAACAAATCGGAAAAAAAAATTGCGCGTTTTAGGCTTAAGAAATCCACTCTAACGCATTGGCTTCAGTAAGACGCCCTTCTTTTTATACCCTAATGCCCCTTGCAGCTAGCCCAGTTACTTGCTCCAGCATAGAGTTATATATAATAATATGACGTTATTGTCACTGCCCTATAGAACGGCTGAAGAGATAAAGCTTCGACCTCAATGGTTTTTTTATATATTTTTTTTATTTGGGGTGAATTAATAACCTTTCCGCATAAAATGGCTCGCAAAATTGGATTCCTCTTTTGTCGATGGCTTTGGCATTTTCGAGCAAACAAATCTTTAAACGGCGCTCTTTTTTATGATCTCTCCGAGTCTTTCGTCGGTCGAAGCGCCGCACAAATTCGTAATTGGCTTCAATTCCCTTCGCCCATAATAAATTTAGTGAGCCAATGGAAGAGTCAGGCGGCCGTTAGCTGCGGAGCTGGGGATAAGGGACCGAAGTTGAGGTCCCATTGGCGGCCAAACAGGAGCGGTACATTGGCTGGATCTATCAACGGCCCTCTATTAGCCAAACTATCCTTTTAGAGAGAAATTTACTAAAGCGATGCTCAAGTTTAAGTTTAAAAGTTAATTCCGAATGACTCGGAAATTGTGATCGATTAATCTTTGGTGAATTCTTTCCACCATCGTATGCAATTGCTACCGATACAAAACAGAATTGGGTTAATGATTACACGCAGCGAACCAACCTAAAATTCGGGAAGGTGGGGGCAAGGGGAAGAGGGGGGCTATAAGTTTTAAATGACTTTGGGTTTAAAACGAAGAGTCATTTTAAATCCAATATTTCAAAAAATGCGATAGACGTATAAAATGAAAACGCGTTAGTTCAGGCTTTAAATGCATCAGGAAGATGCACAATTTAATTAAGAATCGAATAAATGTTTACAGCTACGTACTACGTTTCTTTTGCCCATTTCTGGGTAAGAAGCGCTAAATAATCAGTCCAATGCAGAGAGCTCGTTTAAGTTTGCTCATACCCGATATCGAGCTGCCGATACGAACAACCCAATTCCATGTATGCAGCAGATCTCAACAATGCTTGTAATATTCAAGACGAAGACATTGTGTTTGATCCCCCTCTTTTGTTTTTAACAATGAAATACTGTTATGTTTGACATTTTGTAAGATTTCACTTGGCTTAGCCAAATCCTAAACAAGCCGAACGTTCATTCCTTTTGCACCCCTTTTCCGTCCAGAACCCGCAATTCAGACGAGCCGATACATCAACCATGATCTGAACCACATTTTGGGTAACATTATTTCCGATTATTTCAACATAGGTTTACATTATTCTTTTATTATTCAGTAAACCTACGTTTCGTTGGAGTGGCGTGACCCGGATTCGAACCAGCTACGCAGTTCGCCTCCAGCTCACTTGCATAGGACCTTAACCAAAATGGCCACATCCTCCACTGGCATAAAGATAACTCACTGAACCCGTTATTAAGGTCACAACCGTGACCAGGACTCCATTCGACCGAATGTTCTCGGCCATAGGCTATGGAGAGAGAATACAAATCATTCACTCACTGATGGCTTAGTTCCCATTTTCCTTAATATTATTTACAGCGATTTATGTGTATTTATAGTAGCATAATTTCATAACACACAGAGTGACAAAATTCAACAAGACTGTACAGAAGATGTTGTTACACAACGACGAACGAACGTGATTGATTCTCCTCCCCATTTTACATATGCACTTTTTTGTGTGCCATAAATGAAATTCCATACAAAGCCAAAGCTAACGTATAAGCCCCACATCGCTAACATCGTTCACTAATTCGAACTTAAATTGTTTGCCGGCACTCTTTCCTCTTTCTCCCACTACCCTCCCTAACTTTCCTCGTCGTAATCATGCTCTCCCACAATCGTACAAGCACGTACGTATGTAATGGGCACCCAATCGCGTTGCCCAGTTCTTTCTATCCCCTTAACTTTTTTTTTCTATCGTCACGGTAAAGAGCAGTCACTGCCCGCTGCTTGGACGCAGAAGTCCAGTAGATTAAGCACTGGAGTGAAAACGGCGTCCTGGTGGGGTTGACTTGGCCTAGCCAATCCAGCAAAGATCCTCCGTGAAAAAAAAGGGATGAGGGGGGGGGGGTGGAAATAACAGACTTCAAAATGAAAGCAGTTGCTATACCACTTTCACTCAACCATCTCATTGCCGTCCCGAGGAAATCGAGGTCATTGTGACGTTTAAAGTGTAAGGATGGCAGGCGATAGGCAGTTACATTCATTTACAAGCAATTTTCGGTAAGCGGTGGACCTTACCACTTAGTTCCGCCACTAAGACGGTGCACTCTCTTTAAAAGATAGTACATTTAGAAGAAAAGTTGAATATTCGTTATATCGAGGTGCTTGAAGAATTAAAGAAGCTAACCATGCCTAAAATTACACAGTCGATCAGAAAAAGGAGACTCCACGAAAAAATGGCATTTATCAGATCCCCATGTAGGAAACCCACATGTGCGGTTAGCTATTCTGGAACCACGAAACAGGAACTTAGTAACCGCATCTCATCGCACAAATCCAATCCAAAATACAGACAAAACTAACTTCCCTGTTCAACACCGGATAAAGACAGGGCGCACACCCCGGATCTTAAAAAAAACCACTCGTCATTTTTCGAAGAAAATAATTTTCTTACACATCTTAAGCTGGGAACCTTCTGCATGTTAACGCAATGACCCGCAGTCCACAAGCACTTGATGCCTCATAATAAACAGTTTCGGAACAATTCTTCACAAATTTGCAATTAAAAAATTTTCCTGCCAGGGCCAACTGCGTAAATGGCAGACCCCTGCTCTCAAGAAATCACTTCTTCCCGGCTTTGTTAGGGAGATGTCCACCCTGTTTTACCATTTGCTCTGACGCGCCTTATAACTTTTAACTTTTCTGTTATTTCATTGCTCAGGTTGCCTTGCTCTTGCTCTTCGACGTGGGAAACCAATTAAGTGTATTTTGTTTGTCTTTTTATTATTTTTTATTTTAGCTTATGCTAATCTAAGGGTGCATTTACGCAACGACTAGCCATTGCATTCTCGCAGCTAGAAGCTAGAAATTATCTGAAATTTCAACATGGCGGCGGTTTTAGGTCTGCCAGCTCGCAACGAAACGAGTCAATAATTGAGTTTAGAAGCGATTGGAAAAATTGTTTCGTCTGGAGGAATTTTTTATCTTTCTGTCACGAATTATAACACCTTAAACATTTGCTCAAACGATGTCGGATTTATCTAATCCAAGAAGCGTTGTCATCGCGATTAAATTTTAGCTGCGAGAATACAAAGGCGAGTCGTTACGTAAACGCGCCCTAATTTTTTTTTGCTTACCACGGGATCAAAAATACCAAAACGTCGAATCCCATTATATGTATGTATACATGTGCACTTACTGGCTTTTTACACGTTGATCGTTGATTATTGTTATCAAGGTATGACAGAAACATAAAATACATGACCTATATATTCACAAAAACATGTCATGCATTATCTTCATGTTAGCTGTGAGCCTGTCAAAAATAACGGAAGTTTGCAGCACGTCAGTCGGCAATGATGTTGCAAAAGCGGATCGCTGGAGCAAATGGACTTACAGTTTGGGCGCGTTTTGATCACAGGCCGACAGACGGATTATAGACGGATGACATGACTGATGACGTGACGGCTATTAGCCCACAGAAGTTACGGTATTTACGACCTAAATCTTGCATTGTCTTCAAATCGTTGCTTTTAGAGACACTCGACGGTTTTAAAAACCTAACATGGACGCACGATCCAATAAACGAAAACAAAGAATAACACTGCAACCGAAGTTTAGCTCCTGCGGTGCGCCAGATGCGCTATTTGTGCTTGCTTCTGATTTGTAATTAGAAGGCGTTCCGTCTTTCTTTTCTTCAAAAGCAGAAATGAGGAATGAGCAACACAATTTTAGAAGACTTTTCTATTCTAAATTTTCACCCTCTCACTCTGTATTATTATTATTATTATTATTATTTTTCTTTCCTTTGTAGTTGCAGAAATGAACTACCGGCGGAACCTTTTCTCAGAGATGCTATGTCAGTAAAATCGTAGAGTTTGTTCCGTTTTTTCATTCTCTTTCCTCTGCGCGTCTGTTGTGCTTAATAATTACTTTTTGTTCAAGTTATATTTGCACGCATTTCGAACGTCGTTGCCGGCAAACACAAGAGACAAACCTCCAGCCGAACGTGAGTTTGATTGATGAAATAAAATAAGAAAATGACTGCGTTTTTTTTTTTCGTCTCTTTATTGTTTGCGTCCGTTTACACGTAGATTCAACCAACGACTCAGGAAGGGGGTTGGACGGATTGGCGGTTCCAGTGGGACCCCGACCTAAGGGATAACGGACATCCCTTTAACTTTTTTTTTCTTACTAGGCTACATCGAAACAGAGAGTTGAGACTAAACAAGTGCATTATTTGAATAAAGGTGCAATGCTTTGCAACAAATAATTAAATAATTAACAAGGTAACTCAGTCTAGTTAAATCTTGGATGAATAACGACACTAAAGTGTGCGCGGCCTATCTTGAGTTCGCCCCAGAACGAACACACATAATCGACTGTACGTTTTTGGCAACAGAGTGCCTTGTTGATATCCAAGATGATTACAAAAACAATGGCGGCCGTCAATTAAAGTCGATCCCTCCAGGAAGACGTAGTCGCTCGTAAAATACTTCCAGGGCTCAAGATACGCCAAGCACACAATATATACGTCGAGGAATAACTCACTTGTTACACTTGTAAATAACCACACTCATTAAATTAAAAACTCATCCTAATCACAGTATACTACAGAGATGAAAACAGGAGGTTTCGCTCAGCCTTACTGAACATTCTCAACTGCCACCACATTCAACCCATGCTCCTGCCACTATAGCCTGGGCCACAGTGGGAGGAGCATGGTTTGAATGTGATGGTAGTTGAGAATGCTCAGTACGGCTGAGCAAAACCTCCTGTTTTCATCTCTGTAATATACCACGATTAGCATGAGTTTTTAACTTGCTGCACTCCCCTTTCAAATGCCAAGACCGCTCTAACCTTAACCACTCTAACCATAGAGGTTGATAGATTATATTGCTGACTCATAACGGTTATGAAAGTTCTCAAATGTGCCACCAGAGTGGCAAAAGCGGAACGTTTCGCTCCACGTGATTAGCTCGTATCCGATAGATCGCTAACGAAATTTCGGTTTTGATTAAGTTTCAGTTCCAATTTACGCAACGTAACTGAGAATTTAAAATGCAAATGGCTGCTTTAGTTATTTAATTATAAAGATAAAAATTACTATCCGTGCACTACCTCATGCACTGATAAAATATCATACATGAGGCAGTTACCTGGTGGCAGAGGCAAAAAAAGAAAATTCCGCACAATGCATTGCGCAAAACTTTGGGGGAGCGTAAAATTGATCATGGGGGTAGGGGGCGGGGAAAAACTTGTCTAAGTCAAATCAGGCCTGCGTTTCACCAAACACTCCATAAACATCAGGAGGAGCTTCCATTGTGTGTGTGGAACCGATTGAGCAAACTCCGAGTGCAACTTGAATCATTTTCGATTGCAGCCAATTAAAACTTCGTTCATACTGAGAAATGGCGAAACAATTTTAGAGACTTGCCCATCAATATTATGTAGAAATTTTTTTTTTTTTTTTTTTTTTTTTATCAGCGGGTGTCTGGGTCAATTATTCCAAGAGACGTTGTGCTGTAGGCGTTTTGTGTTAATTTTTATGTCTAAACATCATTATTATTTATAAATATGCCACTTAGATTTCATACTTTAAGTAAGTTGCTCATCGCTCACCAGTGTTGTATTTCTGCAAGCTTTAGGTATCCAAGCGCTCAAATAAATGCCCGAAAATAAAAATTCAGTGTATATACGTTTGCATTTGTGGCGAATTTCTTTTTAACCTGTCTGGAGGTAACCGTTCAACTTTTGACCCACAAAATAATTGGCGAAGTTCGATGATTCTTATTTGTAAATTTATGAAATGTAACTATTACTTGTAACGTTTGTCGCAGCATTCCGGCAATCTCCACGAGCGCACGTTGCCATCGTCTTGGATTTGTCCGGAAATACTTCGTACGTAAGGTTAAGGCCCAGTACCTACGTCCGATTTTTTTAACGCGCGTTGACGCTGTGTTGCCGCTAGCAATCAATGCACACATGCGGTTTTTTTTAACGCGCGTTGATGCTGAGTTGCCGCTAGCAATCAATGCACACATGCCTTTTTTTAACGCACAATGACGCAGCGTTGCTGCTGCATTGACGCTAGCAATCAATGCACACATGACGGTGAACCGTTAGTACGCATTCAGTTCAGCCTCAATTCATTTTGCTAACCCCGTGTAAAAAAAGTTATATTTCGAAACCATTGAGACGATATTGCCTTTTTCACCTACCTCGTGTACACAAAATATATTTTCAAACCAATGCGACGATATTTGGTACATTCATTTACTGATTTAAGACATACCAGGGGAATATATACACATCGTTTGCAGATTAACTAAAAAATTCGGTACATTAGTTCACGTTTAAGTATTCCATTCGTTTCACTTGAAGGATGGCGCGGCAAATAAGCGTCCCTCCAGTGGCGATTGGAAAGTGTTTGTTTATATGTATATATGCACGTGTTAAATGCTGCCTATGGACGTTTCCTTTTGGCCGTGTCAGTATGGCTCAGCAATAGGACCTCGGCCTTTGGTTTCAAAAGTCCTGGGTTCGATTCCCCGCTCAGGCAGTCTGACATATAAGTCCAAAAGGCAACGTATTCTGAATTGTTGCAACCTCGTCTACAATTTCTTTAGCGCTCGAAATTAGCTGTTACTTGTATTCCGTTCAGTCACTGATACATGTGTGGAAAAATCAATTTCATAGATTGAAATAGGCTATCTTTTGTAGTAAGTTAGACAAGGAGCCGATGAAACCTTGGGCAATAATACTCACTTCGATACGGGAGAAGCAAATTCCTATGGAAAGCAACACTCGGCAAGCATTATATCACGAGGGCAAAAGTGAAGAAAAGCGTGTTGTTACTACGGTGGCTTGTTGAGACACAAAACAACTTTTTTCTGCACACACAAAACTTTCATGAAACCAGAACTTCGGTGTTCCAACACATAAGCGACACTACAACCTAACCTAGGATGGTAAACTGCGCCCACACTGGTAGCCATCTTGATCTGGTTTCATGAGAGTTTTGTGTGTGTAGAATAAAGTTGTTGTGTGCCCTAATGAGCCACCTTACGTTCCGATCACGGAGCTTAAATATGGCCGGTAAACAACACTAAGGAGAGCGAGGGAGAGCAAATTTGGTGGGGGTTAATTGTCACAAATTTGTCGTATGCAGTTTGTAAAAAATACCACGAATTGTTTTGGCAGTTTGCGACAGCGCAACGTCAATTTGCCAGCATTTTAGAACGCCACTGTGGGACGGTTTAAGCTACAATTACCAGCGCCATGTTGTCTCTGTTTCTGCGGTGAGCGCTATTTGCGCTAGTAACCCTTCTGTGAGGACACGTTGTGACTATAAGAGTTACTATCCCCTGATGAAACAAACACAGCGTTCATTATTTCCGTTAGGCTGCCTTCAGTTTCAAATCCCTTCTCAGGCCATCCCATCCATTTTTTTTTCTCTGTAAATATTATGCCGAGGAAAAGCATGCACGTTTTGTAAAAATGTAGGTTGCGCATACAAGAGTGTGTTACAAGCCGCCCAGTAAAAGTAGAAAGGTTTACACACACAATAAAAATTCAGAACAAACACGACAGCGTTGTTGTGCTCAAAATCACTAATACGCAAAACCGAAACCTGTGATTTAACTTATTCGCGCTGTTTATTCTGCTTAACGTGATAAGTGCTACCATCAAATGCGACTTGTAGTTGTTGAGGCGTGTTTTCTGTCCATCGTCTTCAGCTTACATAATTCACTTCATGTATTTTTATTCTGCTCACATTGAACGTGTTCACACACATAATTTAAAAAAAATTGGTAAATCTTTTAGATCAGACTTGAAACCAGTTATGTCATTGTTGCATTATAACTGTGTGGGCTTTTCTCTCATGGCGTAATGTCTGACAAAACGATGATTGTTTGCATAACTTTTATTTTCTCGATTTTAACTCAGAAATAGGAGGGGAAAGGGAGAAATGGTAGTTAGTCCCTGGGCTCAACGTCAAACCTTAGAAGTGTGCATAAAATGAAATAAATGCGCTATCGTCTTTAAAAGTCAGAAACTTCCAACAAAGCCAAGTTTTAATTTGGCCATTTTTCTAGGTCAACTGCTGTCAGTTTTTTTTTCTTTGTCTTTTTTGTCCTTCTTCTTTAAACGCTATATTTTGGCAAAATTGGCATGTGATGCAGAAAAGGCGCTTGCAGAGTGTGGCTCCACCCTTGGGCCTAGAAATCGATGCGCGAGCTCAAAGAAGCTCAATCCAGCCCTCCAAGCTATTTTGCCTCACTCACATCCTCGAGGCAAAAAAAAAAAAGTTGCACGTCACTAGCGAAAGCTACATCGGCCAACTTTTCCAAATGCCAATCGTTCACCACTGCAAAAAAAAAAAGAAAACCTTAAAATTGGATAAACGGAAACTGGCCAATGGATCGAAAATGGTCGACATAGCTCTTTCATTTTTTCGTTTTTTTTTTTTCGTTTTTAATTAAATTTATGGAACTTTTAAGTCACCTGAAGGAAACTAAAAGTCACTGTAAATGAACCTGATTGATTTTGAACCTTACTATAATTTTTTTTTTAGAAACAGAAAAAAAAAATACAAGCATGGGTAGGAAACCCGAGAATTCGAAGAGAGAACCCTCGTGCTTTTTTCGCATCATCAAACGACAACTTTTAAACTATCTGATTTTTCAAGTCCCACTTTAGTCGTTTGTGGAATTTGACCCGGGGTTCACTTGGTTGGCAGCCGACCACTCTGACCACTGGGCTGTGCTTGCTCACGCTGTTCGGGGTCCCCTCACAAGGTTAGAGAGAAGGGGACCGGTATAAAACGGAAGTGATGTCACAGCTGTTGCGTGTGCAGCAGCTGTGACGTCACTTCCGTTCTATACAGATCCCCTTCTCTCTAAGGTCTATGTTGCTCATTGGGTATTTTCCCTTCTACTTATTATAAAAGTCGTCTGTGATAGTCTCGCACTTTACCATGGCCGGCACTGACTGGCAGAGACGTTGGGCACTTTCATAAACTCATTGAACAACTCAGCGCTAACTCCCCGCCACATCAAAGTAGTTCACAAACGCTCGGTGAATTTTCCGATACCTCAGCCTGACTTCAACGCTGAAGCGTCGTGAATGCAGGAGGGTTGTTTTTCTGCTGAATCCATCGACTAAAGATGGCGGACCTCCACTTAGTGCTTTGCTAGGATTATTTACGTAAATGTTATTAACAACTGCTTTAGATTGTAGTTACGCAGTATCCCCGCTAAGCTAAAACAAGGGAACAGGTCACTCGACCACAAGTAAAATTGATGGTGAGCAAATACACTTCTTTCCTTGCACTGGTGTCCATTTTACTCAGCGATCATTCCAGCGAGTCCATTCATAAAAGACTTAAGCGTGACGTCACTTTGGGTGGAAGCGGTGGGTTTTTGCATTTATGAAAATGCTCATTGCTAGGGGGGGCGCATTTCCAGTCACTGGCTAGCTCAGCTTCTTCAACTGCCACCATCGCCACCATCGTTCTTAATCAGCATTTTAACATTTTAACAAATTTACTTTTAGTCGTTACAAGACCTGCAAAAGGCAGATGAACAAAAGTAACAAATTTGTCGTAAAAATAGGATGATAAAAAAAAGCTTTGTAGTCCCTTACACTAAGGGATCGTTTAGGTAAAAGCTGTAAGGTGAACTGAAACTGTAAGATAGCACTCGTTTCGGATCAAAATTGTAGCAACAAAATTGTCAACAATGAATGACACGATCACGCTGATTGGTCGTCTACACACATTACCCCACACGATGGTGTAGACACCTACCTAGCCCATACAGCTTGGTCACTAAATAGTATCATGGCAACCAGCAGATTTGCTGACATGCAGTTGCCACATAGCTAGTGATGTTGCTTAAACCAAGCCAAACATTGAGATCGTTGAA
>JAHWFP010140556.1:0-14469 GCA_023313725.1 Lithobius niger | reverse complement strand
AAGAAATTTTTTGAAAATGAAAATAGAGTCCAAATCTCAGGGATCTCGGGGAAATTTCAGGGAAAACAAGAACTTTTTTGAAAATCAGGGAAAAGACAGGGAAATCTGAAAAAATGCCTTTGTGTTTGATCTGTGAGTTCCATTGAATTAGTAGATCAGAAACAAAATCCTAGGCTCGTTAAGATATGTTTTTATTTGTGCTGTGAGATGTTAAAGTGTGTTAAAGTGTTAAAGTATTTTAGATATAACTTCAATAAACCAATATCTGTGACGAAGATGCTTTTAGTCCTGTCTGGACTAGTCTCTAAACAGCTATTTTCTGGAATGTTGGATTATTTTCGTACAGTATTAATAAAAACATTAGGTTTTGCCTGTTTCCCTAACTAAACATCTTGTAAACACCTGGAAATTACCATGGGATGCACCTGGAAAACCTGGAAATGTCAGGGAACTAGAGAATTAAAAAATTGTCTGAACCTTGTAGTAAGTTATGTTATTAAGTAAAAGCCAGGAAGGTGCACAAATCTACATAAAAACTCGACGTTTCGGCTCATCGAAGAGCCGTTATCAAGAGTAAAAAATAAAAAATTACAAATAGCACTAGAAAGCCAAGATGCAAGTCAAGACGCAAGTAAAACGTCCATCGTACGTTAGTAACACATTTCTCACAATCTCATGCGTAGTAGAGAGTTGATGATGCTACTGCTCGAAAACGTATGTCAACTTTTTTTTCTTTTTTTTAAATTATAAAACTAGGGGGGGGGGAATGAGGCTTAATGGCTTAAAACTAGGGGATGAACACATATGCTAGAGAGACCAAACACCATGCTTAGTGCATCCACATACAGGCCGTGGTAAGTAGCAAGCCTCAAACCCCCAACTCAAAAAATAGGTTTACCATTGAGAAGGTTGCTTCCATATATTATATTGTGCAACTAATCCTCTCGTAGAGACTGGCGAGCGATCAGACCGTTGAAAAATTTTGAAAGTGGGTTTATGTTGAATGAGTGACACAGGATCCTGCCCTCTGGTTTTGCTTGAGGTTTGGTGTTATGGATAATTTGTTGCAACCAATTTACCTTTACTGTACCCAACGACTTTTTCGTCCCTCGGCACTTTTTTTTGGAGGGGGGTGGGGGGTGGAGGGGGGAGGGGGTCCCTCCGTAAAATTCCCTTAAGTCAGCATTACGTGTTGTATGTTTTAAGTGCTACGGCGATCAGGAAATTCGGACTTTTATTTTAGTATACTATTTCCGCGCTGGAGTTTAGTCTGGACTAACCGAAACTAGTTATTTTTAAGTTCGTTCTAATTTGTACGCCTGCCAACAATATCGGGATTAGCTGCAGAGGGTAATGGGTGGGCGTGGGACTTCCAATGGTCGAACGTCCATGAAGGTAATACTAGCGCATTCCCGAATCCTGGCTATACGACTTTCCTCACCAAAGTAATTGATGACATTAATTGATGTGTCAGGGCTGGATTAAGGGGGAATGGGTGCTTTGGGTGTTGGAGCACCGGGCCATAGGCCGAAAAGTGCTTCAATGGTGCCTCACGGTCATGGGAAATTAAAATAAGGTACTATTTTTAATCATTTTTTAAAAATTTTACTGTTTTTACACAAATAAATATAGTTCAAAAGCAGAACACTCCTTTCTTTGCGGTACTTGGGGGGAGGGCGGGGGGGGGCACAATAATTCTGCCCACCAAGCCTCTACGAGGTTTAATCCGGTCCTGGATGTGATGAATAAGATGGGTGTTGGCACGGGATCGGATACACCGATACCGGGTGTGGTGTCGTCATATAGCGATACTGAGATCTATTATTGTAATGTCTAAGAAATAATTGCATCGTCCAACACTCAACGTGGTAAAAACTAGTGTCAATCATTCGTACTCATAGCAAAATTGTCCTTCCACGTCCCGATGTAACCTTTAAATTAAAAAAAAACAAAAAACGTAGTATAAAGTAAAAGCCAGTTGGTGTACAAAAATACATAAAAACTCAACTTTTTTTCAACACATTTCCGAGTACTATCAAGAATAAAACAATCACTTTTGGTCAATGACTGTGAAATGAGTTGAAACGTTGAGTGTGCATTAGGGTGGAATGAAAAAATAAAATCTTCGAAATTCGAAATGTCATAGTGCGTAAAAGTTGCCTTTCACCATCACAACGACACACAAGAAATTTCAGCACTGTGAGGTTAGCTGTTAAGGTGCCACAAAGGCCTTCCAGTTTAACATTGTACGTCAGTGGGTGGAACAGCGAAAAAGGCAAAAATTTATGATTTGATTGGTTTAAAATTTTATTTTAACATAATCTCATTTGATATTCTCAGAAACCATGTAAAAAATGCTATAATTAAAAGGAATTAAACTTTTGTTCAAAACTATGGACATAACTTAACATCAAAGATAGGCTAAAATAGCCATTTCTGCCTATTTTGGCCCATGACCTAATTCTGGTGGAAATAATCCTTGAAATTGTCGTTGCCTTGTATGGTTTCTTATTATTATTAAACGAGATAATGTTAAAATTAAATGTTAAACTAATCACATCATCATTTTTGCCTTTTATGCCGTGCCACCCAATGCCATACACCGTTAAAGGGCAATTACATCCATTTTGACATGCATGCTTTACTTTTGGATCACTTACACAATAACTAAACACAAGAATTGCGGTAAGACACGTTATGTACGTCCTATACAACAGTTTAATAATTGCATCACCAAAACACTACACGGAGGCCACCATTGTTTTGCTAGAACGCGCAGAAATTAATGCCGACTGATGTTACTTCGATTTCGACTCGCAGCCGATTGAGATAGCTCTATTGGCTGTGACAGCTCGAGCGTCTGACGGCCTTAGCTGGCCGACAATTGTAGTGGCTAGCTAAGGCTGTCGGACGCATGAGCTCTCACAGTCAATAGAGCTATTTCAATCGGCTGCGAGTCGAAATCGAAAAGTGACATCTGTCGGCATTAATTTCTGCGCGTTCCAGCAAAACAATGGCGGTCTCCGTGTCGTGTTTTGGTGATGCAGAATTAAATTGTTATATCGGACGTACGTAACGTATTCTTACCGCAATTCTTGTGTTTAGGTATTGTGTAAGTGATCCAAAAGTAAAGCATGCATGTCAACATGGATGTAATTGCCCTTTAAAATTGAAGGCCTTTGTGACACCTGAAGAATGACCTCAAGAGTGATCAATTTTTGTGTGTGTGGTAGCCTTCATGCTAAAAAGTAACTTTCCGCACAATGAAATTTCGAATTTCGAAAATTTTGTTTTTCTTCATATCATCCTACGCGGCTTTTTTGTGTACTTACTAGCTTTTGCCTTGAAACCGAGATAACCTTATCGGTTGAAAAGAACGTTAATTCGACAATTTCCCTGTCATTCCTACGGGAAAGTGACCAGCAGTTTAGAAGAAGTCCCACTTAAAGTTTCGATCAGTCCTGCTCCCAATAAAGCAGCTGAAATGTAAACGGTTTCTCGCAGCTGCAACCAAAGAAGGAAAAAGAAACGTAGACCAGGGGCGAGAATGGGGGGGCGGGGGAGGAGGCGGAGGGGTGGCAACTGAGCTGCCAAACTGCCACCCACGCACTAGCAAGGCAGGCAGCTGGACTGCTGACGGACTTAGTTTTATTAGCGCTATAAAAAAAAAACCTACGCACTGAAGAAAACGAAATAGAAATAGAGGACCTCGGTAACGGACTTTCACTCAACCCTAACTCGCATTTTATCGACTGGATGGCTGAGTGGAAGTTTGGAAAGAGGGCCAATCGGAAATCAGAGCCTTCCATCCTAAAGAAAAAAGTTTACAATTTCCCAGAGTGTTGGCGCAGGGAATTTTCTACGGTTGCCCGAGAAAACACAAAGGTGGGGAAACAAAAAAAAAAAGAGAAAAAACTCCTTACCTTAATGATGTAAAGGAATCAGCGATTGAGGGTAATTCAGAGAAGTAGACATAAAAAAAAATTCGGTAGGCTATTGAAGGACAACACGGCCAGAAAGTCGGTGGTGGGTACGTTAAACCTTTAAGGGACATTATGTAGTTCATGACTTTTAGTCTTCTGTACAGCCGTAACGGCTAAGAAGACCTTTTCAACTTCACAACGGTACCAGATAGAGACGACCACGGTTAACAACGTTAGATTCAGTGTGAGAAATCAGTTAACCCTTCGTTGCATGAATTATTTTCTGATACTTTTTTTTAAGGACCATATGATAGTTTTTTTAAGGACCGTATGATAGTTGGGTCAGTCGTGGGATTCGAACCAGCATTAGCTTGGTTTGGAGACGAGGAAACTGACCACTAGGCTGTTTCTGCTCGCTTTGCTCCGGGTCCCCGGGGCCCCTCACAAAGCTTGCAGTGCGAGTCGGAGTTGGGACTTAGTTTTTCCACGTTTAGTCGGCTGTTGCCTATAGGCAACTGTATGCAACACGGGGTTAAATAACATGGCAAATTAAAACATCGTTACTTCTTTATAGCTAATAGAATTCTTCGACGTAACTAAATTAAATAATAACGTTTGGTCGCCGAATTGAATTCCTAAGATAACACGCAATAAAAACAAATGGGTTTTAGCTCCGTTTAAAATGGTCTCGTCGCATTGCTGCATGAATGAATAGGCTTACCGTCGAACCAAATTCTCCATTAGGCATATCTGCTACTTACGAAATAAAAACTGCATTAAAAAAAATAGGCCTACAAAATGAAAAATAGACCTAACATCATGTTACCACGTCAACGTCAAGTTGCTACGAGTCGCTGTTGGCTTCATCAACTACGTCTCTCTCGTCACTTCGCTGCTACCACTGATCTATATAGGCTACGTTGCGCGTTACGTTGTAACACTGTAACTGAGTGCCCGAAAGCGCAGCGTGTTGAAAAAATTAATATGCGTTCTATTCAATCCAAATCTTCGTTAGCTGCTACTTACAAAATTAAAACTGCTGGTTAAAATTAGGCCTAAAAGCTGAGCATAACGCCTAAAATGTAAAATAGGTATAAAAGCTAACACATTTTTAACCGGTATTTGTCATGGTTGCTGCTTTTAGATTAGTATAATATATATAGCTCATGGAGGTGTGCGCCTCAACATTGGAAGTGGAGAAACTGTACAGAAGACCGGTGCGACTAGGCAGTCGCTGCAGCCGCTTGTTTCATTTAAGTTACGTAGGTTGACGGGTAATTGTTTGGAAAATTTACTTTTCACGCTATCGACTTAAGTCACCTACCCATCGATTCCTATCGTTGTTAGGGTTCCGAAAATCATAACGAAAACGTGCGCAAATAGCTATCGATTCCTATCGTTGTTAGGGTTCCGAAAATCATAACGAAAACGTGCGCAAATAGCTTTATTTAAAAAAAAATATTAAAACACGCTAAAATGCTACGCACAACAAGCTAGAAGCAGCAGCCATTGTACGCGATGATACCGGAACTAGGAAACTTGATTTCGACCAGAACGTTACTAAACGAAAATTATCTCTTTCCTAGGCAGACGGTGATATTTGTGGCCGGATTTACAGTCCGCAGGGGCGCGGTTCGGGCGATTTATCATCGAGAAATGGTGTAATCAGAAATAGTATGACGCAAAATGTGTGAAACAAGGAACAACTTATGCTACTTCCTTGTTTCACAAATGCTTGCGTCATACTTTTTTCTGATTACACCAATTATCGATGTATATAATAATGCGCGCGAAGCGCGCCACTGCGGTCTGTGATTCCGGCCGCAAATATCGATATACACCAACCAATTTATCGTCTGCTTCAGCCATTTCGTCTGCTACCGGGGGACGAGATAATTTCCGTTTAAGCAGGGACGCGGAATCAGATTTTCTTGTTGCCCCTCCACCTCGCAGCATCGCGATGGCGGGACGACCGTTGTGCGTAGCGTTTTAGTATGTTTTAATATATTTTTTTTTAATTAAAAAAAAAAAGCGTTTGCGCACGTTTTCATTATGATTTTCGGAACCCTAACACGAAAGGAATCGATAGGTAGGTGAATTGAGTCGATAGCGTGAAAATTTAGGTTTCCAAACAATTACCGGTTGCTGGATTCGAATCGCCATTCACCTGGTTTGGAGACGAGGATGCTGACCACTGGGCAGTTCCTGCTCGCGTTGGCCAGGGTCGCCTCACAAAGCTCGTGGTGTGCCGTGTGACCTGGTTTATGCCCCCACACGTAGACGTTAAACCACACAGTCCTATAAATGGTTAAAAGCTACACAAAGTACAAAAACGTCGAGCATACCCACATTTAAATTACATTATTAAATTTAATATCTTTAGTTTAAAAAAAATAAATTTTAATTTTTAATTTTTTTTTAGTTCTTAATTTTTGTTTTTTGTTTTTAATGTCGAATTCTTGATTTTAATTTTTTTCTTTACTTTGTTGGGACTGAGAATCGGCCCCCAATACTAACTTACTGCGGTTCGAACTCCAGTCAAGTTTTGCTTTCATGTAACTCTTTAATAATTTGTTGGTATTTTACCTGAATCTAATTGCAATTAGCGTGAGTGTTGGTATATTTTACAATTATATCCAGTCTCTATTCTAGTGTTTTAGTTAACTTCTTAGAGCTTCGTCGGGCAGATGACCGGAAATGGTTGACGCTCACTAAAACCCTTTGAACTATATTTTATGTATGTTAAAAATACAAGGCCATGTGTAATGAGTGTGTTTTGGTTTTGTTTAGCTTTAGCATTTTCCCTTTATCACTGCATTTATCAATTTTTATCATGAAATCTTTTTTGTTTAATTTTGGTCCTTGTGGTTTTGTGTGCACAGGACAAGTTGTCACGCGTAATATCTCCCTCGGTTTTTTTAGACATTTCTTGTCCAAAACAATGGTGAAAGATTGTTTGTTATCTTTGAAAGGTAATTCGTTAGAGACACGATTCGTTAGAGATCTCGAAGTGTCCAGTGATGTTTATAGAACACGAAGTTTATTGAACAGTGGGTTTACTTTGGGCTTAAGAACCTTCGTGCTCCCTAAAATCAAAAAAGCAACTATTATATCTGCCTGAAAAGTGATATTCCTGCTTTTTATGATTTTGAGGGCTTCGATATCACTGGTATATCGACCAGTTGTATAATGGTACAAACTGCACGTTCTAGATTCGCAGTTATAGCCTATCATTATACAAGCTAAACCAATGGATTTGATTTCGTGTGCTTCTGAGAAGTTGCAATGTAACTCTCACAACTTTCGCCGTTGCTTTGACCTGGCTTTGAATCCATAACCGTCTTTATTCAAACAACTAACCTTCATAACCTTTATTCTTAAGGTTTGTACTTAATATACACCGCGACGTTTACCAACTTCCCCCAAATAAGCAGGAGTAGTTTCGTCTCTGTTAAAGTGCTGGTGATGAGTGAGATTATAAAGCAGTGACACGACGTAGCATTATTGTATATAACTCTATGCTGGACCCTTAATGGGTTAGCTGCAAGGGGTACTGCAGAGAAAAACAGAAGGGCGTCATACTGAACCCGATGCTGTGAAGAGTGATTTCTTAGACCTAAAACGCGCGATTTTTGTTGTTGGAGAAAACAACGTTATTTTAAGCCTAAGAAATCCGCTCTTCCCTTGTTTTTCCCTCCATTTTTATGAAGTGCACCTTGTAGTTACGCCCTCCAAAACCCATACTGGTGCAATATGGCGGCAAATGTCCCTGCTCTATTAACTAATTGACAAAGGGGGCGTGTCTGTAAATTGAGCTGAATCTTATTAATGTCCAAAGTTACATTACCGATTATATTAGTACTGAAGGTGTTATTCTGAGTTGTAGATTTAAAAGACTCTGTGTTTACTTCAAATCAATGATTAACGTATTTCTTAAGTCCCAACCAGATGCTAAGGCCTTAACTTCTATATAGTTTGTGCATATAACACAAGTCACCGTGGGCACACTTTTTGCAGAATCCGGATTGCCACTATACCCCGGTTTCCACGCTAGGAGCGCCGCCCTCTGAAAGTCCCTCTCGTCCGGTCCATAGGTGGAGCTTCTGCACCGGACGAGGTGGATCGGCGTCCTTACAATCAGAAGATGTGAAGCTCTGCGTTCAAAGCTTCTTATAACCCCCTGAGACCCGTCTATGGCTTATGTGTCCCCTACACGGGACAATACAAGATGGCCAAAAACTAAGTCCCAACGCGCAACGCGAGCTTTATGAGGGGTCCCCGAGGACCCCGAGTAAAGCGAGCAAGCCCAGCCCAGTGGTCAGCGTTCTCGTCTCCAAACCAAGTGAATCGTGGGGTTCGAATCCCACGGCCGACACAATGGTACTTAAAAAAAATGTCATTCGGGTCTCAGGCGGTTATACCCAACCATTGCTAAGTCACAAAACCTGGAAACCTCTGGATTTAGGAAGTCTGCTTCAGCCTATGTGTGCAAGGAAGGACTGCCTAATTTGGATCAACCATGTCGTCATCCTGGAATCATGACGTCATGAATGATGGATCTACAGCCATTATATCTGGAGGTCCCAACCGTACCATTTAGTTGCAGTGCACTATAGGCGCCATTATCAAGTAGGTTTCTGAACCTAACGGCAGGTTAGATTAAATAGGATAAACTCTTGAATTTTTCAGATACTGTAAATTTGTTCACTTTATGGGATAGAATGTTTGGTTTTTGGGAAAACACAAGAAAAAAACCATACGCGTACATACTTTGTAATTTCAAGGGTTCACTGCAGACTTGTTAAATTCAAACTTCTTTACTTCTTCCTTAGACATAACGCAATTTACAAAAAATAAACATTTAACAATCCGCACATGAATCGAGAAATTGTCCAACAAGACAGTTCGTGCATAGAGTTCTGTCCTTGTTGCGTTCTTGTTGGGAAAGACCTCCCTTCGCGCCAAACCATCTTCAATATAAGGGCTAGTTCTCGCTACAAAATATGGAAACACTTTCCGTAAAAGGAACGGACGTGTCTCTCACGTGGAACAATAACCAAAAACCCGGCATTCGAAAGTTGGCCAATGTTTCTTTTCATCGTTGAGTCGAACACCATAATTAGCTCTAATTATAGTCATTAGGTAATTACGGTCAAGTCAGCAAGCAAGAGATGGCAACTTTACAACTTGGTAAATAACTAGATATCATTCTCATTTTCATTTTCATTTCATACGATGCTTGTTTGACTACACTAAACGATGTAGCCAACATTACTCGAATTCGACCGATGGCTGTGTTTTGCTGATGAGCCGATGTCGATGAAAAGCCAATTGGTGAAAAACCATCGGCCGATTACCGATGTATTGCCGATGCCGATGGTTGATAACATAGCATTATACTCTACAGTTTCGGCATTTAAAATTCAGATATTTTCTTTCCCTTTTTTTTTTAGTTTTTTTTTTTTTACATTGGATTCGTCTTTTTCATGTCGTCCACTCGCATTTTGCTATTGCCCATTGTTACACTTGGCACAACATGAAACTGGACGAAAGAAAAGTGAAAGTAAAATCAAGCAGGAAAAACAACCAGAACGAAACCAAATATATTGTGCACGCAGCGTATCTTGAGTCCTGCAGATATTTTATGAGCGACTACATCTTTCTGGAGAGAGCGGCTTTCATCGACGGCCGCCACTGTTTTTGTAACCATCTAGGATATCAACAAGGTGCTCTGCTATCGAAAACATACAATCGAGTATCTGTATTCGTTCTGGGGCGAACTGAAGATAGGCCGCGGACACTATGGTTGACTGTTCTAATATCATTATCCGAGAAATACGCGATATTTGGAGAAACCATCTCCATCACCACCAGCCGATACCGATGGTTGAAATTTAGCGAACCATCGATGCTGATGATCGGTGAGCCCCGCACCAATGCGAGGTTTTTCTTTTCCAGAGTACCCGCGCACAACTCTGCTCCACGCTGCCATCATCCGCCTGAAGGAAACGCAGACTTCTTTAAGCTGACCAGTTTAATAGAAAAGCGAGGCCTAGTTAAAAATCTTCTTACAAATTAGAAAGGAAGTTGACAAGGTACAAACTCGGTGATACACGAGTGAAGTCTTCATTAGCGAAGAAATAATCGAACAGGTTGATGTCAAACCTAGCCATAATCAAGTCTGAGAAAATGTTTCCCTACACCTATACAAAAATCAATCTACTCAAAATGAATTTACAGACGCTAAAAAAATTACATCAGCAAAATACTTAGGGGGTTCCATCGACGAAAACCAGAAGTTTGAAGAACGCATCAATACGCTTATCAAAAAACTAAAACAAATTATGGCCAAAATCTATCGCATCAGGTACATGTTGAATATCAAAAACCGACAGTTAATTTCGGATGCTTTGATTCAATTCAATGTCAGATAGGCATTGAAATTTAAAGCAACTCAACAAAATGTTAAGATGCTAAAACTCTAAAAAAAAAAAAAACGTTTTAATAGAATCATTAAAACACTGTTTATAACTGATGTTTAAAAACAATAAAAAAAAACTAAAGAAATTATCAAGGAAAATAATTTGATGAAAGTTGAGGATCTTAAAAGTCTGCGTTACAATTTTAAAGTATTAATAACTTTGCACTTAGAACGAAGTACAATAGTCAGAAGCACAAGCTTACTTGCCCCTATGGAGGAGCTTACACGGGAAAAAGCGAAAAAACTACAAAGCAGATCATATGTTCAATAGCCTCTCTGATAACCACTGCACCACAATGATATTATTTATTTTTTAAGTGATGATAATTTTGTTCATGTGTGATTCCTATTCTAATAGTACTTATTACCTAGTACTACCTACTTATTAATAGTACTAAAGTTACCTAGTTCCAAAATTAAGCAAATCGGGGAAAAAATTGTAAACGTTATCATTTCACGAAGAGACAAACAGACACAAAATTCCAATTCAGCTTATAGGGTAGCGTAAGAGGCTACCATGCTCCTTCAGCGGCTATGGGAACTATTCTGGCCAATTCTGGCCAATCTTTCGGCCCCTACGATGATCGAAGGTTTTCCGGATCGAATCCCCGGGTTGGCACCTCGCTTTAACAGATATTTCTTCTTCTCTAAAAGTCTAGTAATGTTCGAAATTTTGCCGGTTCAGCCATACAAGCATTAAGTTGCTTTGGCTGACTTAAGGCTCAAAGAAATTAATTAAAAAATTTAAATTGAATTAAATTAGTAATGAATCCTGTTCCCCTCTCAGACTTTCTTCCCTTTTTTCCTCCCTCTACCTCTTCTCATTCTTTCTCCGCCTTTCTGGCTCCTTACCTCTCTCTACCTTTCACTCTCCCTCATTTCTATCCCCTTTTCTCTCCGTTTTCTCCTTCTCTCTCTTCACTTATCTCTCTTCTCTTCTTCTCACTCTACCCACCTCTCTTCTCTTGCATATTATCTTTCTCTTTTCTTCTTGCTCTCTCTCTCTCTCTCTCCCTCCTTCTCTTGTCTCTGCACGTCCTCCCCTTTCATCTCTGTCTCTCTTTCCGTCTATCTTCTCTCCCTTTCACTCTCTTGATCACCAGACGTGTAACCAGACTTCGAAATCCTGTATGGCTTTTTCCTCTCCCACTGAGCAACCACTTCTTTTCATTGGGGACTCCCACATTTGCGGTGTCAGACCACATACTATGTGTCGAGCAAAAACCTGGTGTTTTCCAGGAGCCACTGTTCAATTCATTAACAATACACTCTCAGGCCTCCTCCATTTTATTCCTATAGGGACGCCGACTTTGCTATCACAGCTGCATGGATCAAACAACATCGCCATTGACTCCCCCACTGAAATTGCTAGACATCTCCATAAAACCATCTCTCTACTGCGATCCCACAACCGTCATGTCAAGATAATATTGGTGGGGCTGTTTCCATGTCTTTTAACACGCCATGGGAATGATGACCAATTATGCATACACACTAATCTACTGATGAAAGATCGCAGTATAACCCGCTCCTGCAACAGGCTTTCCATGGACCAACAGATATGCTTCACCTCACTAGACTAGGCAAACAAATTTTCCTTAAGGAGATCAACCAAACTACATGGAAAACCAACTCCTCTAAAAGGGAGTAGTCCCTCTGGCTCCACTCACGACTGTTCGTGATGAACAATGCAACCAGTCTCTCCTACAAATGGACCCCTGCCTCCTAGCGCTTTAGCCACCTTTGATTTAAAGTGTCTACTTCTGAATGCTAGGAGCATTTTTTTTTTTTAAAAACTTAACATTTTTTCAGGCTTTGTTGTTGCAAAACTATTATGATTTGTATTTTATTACTGAAACTTGGTTGGGTGTAGGGGACGCTGATGCGGCTGTTCTTGGGGAATATACCCTGTCGACATTATGCGACATGACCGAAAGCCACACGCTGGAGGCATCATGGTGGTCCACAAACGAAACCTTCCGACCGCACTGGTGCACCTTTCCACTGAGTGACTCTTTCTGTGTCATTATTCCAAATTATAACATTCTGTTTATTTGGGCCTATTTACCTGACAGTTATTCACTTATCCAAATTAAAAATCTTTCTAAATTTATCCTGACCACCTTTAATACTAATCTTAATAACATTCTTTTAGGTGATTTTAACCTTTCCTCCGTCGACTGGCAGACTGGCCTCGCTTCTGACAAACCCCACCGTGGCTTCTTAAGTAGTATTGCCCCACTGGCTTTCACGCAATTGGTTGATTTTCCGACTAGAGGATCTAATATTTTAAACTCTGTTGAGTTTTCTATTAACAACACCAGCACCTATGTGAATCAGCTCTTTAAGCGATGTGCCCCCATCAACTTTGAAAAGCTAAGATTAAGCCATGGAAAGAAAGTGTTTTGGTTCTCGGGCATTTTTTACAAGCCCAAAAAGTCACCTGGTGACCATGCTTTTTTATTATTTTTTATTTAGCCCAAAAAAAGTCACCAGGCAGGGTCTGAGAACCGATAATTTTTTTTCGTGGCCTTATGGTTATCTAACTTAAATTGGCTTTCTATTTTTTTGGGGGAATTGCTTGAATGTCGTGGACAACCTTCTCAAACAACCTTCACTTTCATATTAAAGCTTCTAAAGTGTCCGCGGCCTGTCTTGAGTCCTGTAGGTATTTATGAGCGGCTATGTCTTCCTGGAAGGGGCGGCTTTAGTCGACGGCCGCCATTGTTTTGTAACCATCTTGGATATCAACAAGGCACTCTGCTATCAAAAACATACAATTGATTATCTGTGTCGTTCTGGGGCGAACTCAAGGTAGGCCGCGGACACTTTAGATACATAGTTGATCCTAACACTCCAGATTCTGCACAATTGTTTCCATCTTTCATTCGAAAGATAGGTGTTAAAAATTAAAATGTTGGAACCGACGTAAAAAATCAATTTCACCAGCCCACAAACTACTTTATGATAAGTTACGACTGGCCTACTCCGACGCTGTTAATTCTTGGGACGCCAGGCGTGAATACCATACTATGCCCAAAGGTGATCTTGGCTAATTTTTTCGTCTATACCGCACTAAAACACCATCTTCTAGAACTTTTCCACCACTGTTAAAATCGGGAAACTATACAACATCCAACGTAGATAAGTCAAATCTCTTAAATTCTATCTTTATTGCTAATGGTCAAATTGACAACACTTCACATAATCCAGCTTCATCGACTGTTTTTCCACAAATTTCCCCCATGACCTCCTTATCGGAGCTGTCCTTCAACCGTGGAAGCCTACTCTCCATTATTGCAAATCTAAAATCTAGTCATGCATTGGGCCTAAACTATTTTTCCACCTTTTTTTTTTCAAACAACTTGCAACCGAATTGGCAGACCCCTTGTTTTTGATTTTTAATTTCTCTTTCGCAACTGGCACAATCCCATCTTGCTGGAATCAGGCAACTGCGTGGCCTGATGTATCTACCGGCTGGCGACCGACTCAAACTTTCCGGCCTTGAGCCTCTGGAGCTGCGTCACCTTCGGGCTGACCTTATTTTGACATTTCATATTTTGAAGGGTATTCTGCCAGTTGAGCTTTCTTTTTTTTGACTTAGTGGCCCAATCTTCGACTCGCAGGCACTCCTTAAAATTTTCTCTGCCTAAGAAGATCTTTTATCGCTATTCATGTCGTTGGCGTGTGGAACTCCCTCCCTGAGCACGTTGTGTCAGCGCCATCCGTACCAATCTTTAAACGATGCCTGATTCCTTGCCCTTTGAACAAGTTTTTGAAACGAACCTACTAATGCATGTCTGCCGTTTCCTTTTTAATTGCTTAACTCTTAGGGCCAGTGTAAGAGGCATGCCCTTCTGTGTCGTCTCCCCCCACTTGGGGGTAAACTGATTATTATTATTATTATTAGCATTTACATGTCATTCACATTCTTTCTCTTCCCCTCTCTCCCCAGCTATCCCTCTTCTCTTCCTCTCACTCTCTTGATCATTGTTCTGTCATTCGCATTCTTTCTCTCCCCCTCTCTCTCTGTCATCTCTCCCTCTTTTCCCTTCATCGTACTCT
>JAHWFP010140555.1:6141-19060 GCA_023313725.1 Lithobius niger | reverse complement strand
TACGGTTTTCGACGCTGTATAATTTTGGTTGTGGTGTGTGCGTTCCCGTCGCGTGATCCGGAAGTGTCAAAAGTGTTGAGTCATCGGCAAACGTGTGGGTTACTGGCAAAAGTGTGGAATAACTTGATAACCCACACTTTTTGCGTTGACGCACACTTCCGCTCACGGTTAACGGGATTTAACCTACGGAAATTTAGCATGGCGTTGAGTTAGCGTGACGTCAGAGCCGTGGTATAACTTATTTAAAGTGATGCCCTAATCGTTTTAGGTGGTGTATTAGTAATCCAGAAGGGGGGGGGGAGAATTGATGCTTAATGCCGCGTCGACAACGAAGTCATTAGCGTCAACCTCAGTCACAGTTCAGTGGTCCGGGTTACCACTGCCACACACATTACAGAGATTTGAGGTCCTCGGTTTGAGTCCAAGTTATTATACCTCGCTAACGAAACGTAAGTGTCGTTTTAAAAAAAAACCTAGCACACGTTTGAGATGCATGATGAACATTTACAAACTTTTTTTTTTTAACTTCCAGGTACACTTGGGACACTGTATGGCAAAGGTAACACCAATCGCCATGGAAAGCAGCATACTAACCGTCGATGAACTGGCAGGATTTTCTACTCTGACAGTAACGGAAAGGAAAACATGGAGAATTTGAACTCCCAAACCCTGCACTATGACAAAGCCTGAGAAAGTTTCCAAAGCAAGTCAGAATAAATAAAATCGATTCTGAAGGTGGCAGTCTCACACTGTATTACACTGCTTTCACACTGCTGTCACACTGCTCTCGGTCGATCGTCCTTTATTTGAGCTCAGCACTGTAAATTGGACGAGAGGTCATAGCCTAAAACTGAGCGTACCTAAGACACGATTGACTTGCCGCAGAAATTTCTTTGCCGTAAGGGTGGTCCCCGTCTGGAATTCACTGGAGGAGAACATCGTTATGGCACCGACGGTACTTGCATTCAAGCGCCATCTAATGAATATGGATCTGACTCGCTTCCTCAAGAGGCCCCAATTTTGTGGCAGCCATTGATTTTTTTTCTTCGCACTGGACATGCAGTTACTGCATCAATCTGTTTTTCCTATTTTACTGCATCAACTTTTTATTGACAATTGACCTAATCTGGTCAGGTTTTTTATATTTTTTAGGCTAACAGTGAGTGGCTATTCAGCCCTTGTTAGTTTATTATTATTATTATTTATTACCAATGAGACTAGCTATTTCAAGCAGCTGGTAACGCTCTGAGATCTGATTGTATATTACTAGGAATTCGTGATGCAACAAGCTTCGTTAATTATAATTACGGAAAAAAAGTTGGAATACTTTCTCCATTGTAATTTGACGTTTTACTGGCATCGTTGCTTTCTTGCTACATCTTGTGGGAAATTTTGGAACTATAGCTGTCGCCCTTAATCCAGCAATCATTGTTTTTTGTTCCTCTGTAGAATGCGTTGACCAGTGTTGTATCGGTTTTTATGTCCGATGATGGGTTTTCTGGATGGATATAGTGTTTGTGGAATGCTGAATAGCCTATTTTTCCCCGGTTTTCCCTTAATAATGCTGGTCATTTGGTTTCGGCACTCCAATGCTGCCGGCTCTCGAAGGCCCCGCTTGCTAAACTTTGGGTTCGTAATTTTTTCTTTGATGTGATTATTGGTGTGTGCTTTCGTACTACGGTTTGGAGATTTATTGTTTGAATTTTGTCAGAAGAGTACGTTTGTTGTTTTGGCTGTTGTTTATTGTGATTTTATTTTTGTTGCAGTTTTGTGGGTGTATGAAACCTGAAAATACCCCCTCCCCCTCAAAAAAAAGTAAGAGAGATGGTGTTTTTTTTTTCCCCCCGCTAACCACTGTTACTGAATTTCTCCTCACTCTATGTCGGACCATTTAGAAACACAGTGACGTTGTTACCCAGCCTTGGGACTGGGACATTGCCACGACGACCGGCAAGCGATTGGAATTCCGTTGGTTCAGCAGCCATTGCTCATTCCTCTTTCTTCGTCCAACCGTGCGTAACTAGCTACTTCTGTTGCCAACGTTCGCGGATGAATATAAACATTCCTTGTTCCTTTGAAGTTAGTTTGTAAACGTTGGGTTGGAGTTATGACATTTCGTGATTTCTAGGGGAGGTGGAATATATTAAATGGAGATTTCATGTATACTCCCAAGGAATATTCTCCTTTGGCAATTGGTGACCTCTGAATGTAAAATTTGACTTTCGCTATGGGAGAATGTGCGTAATCAACTTTGAGTTTAGTGCGTGGGAGTTTCCTTTGGGCGTAGTCGGGGCGACTTTGTGATGAGTAGTAGAGAAAGAAAAAAACATACTTCCTTTCAGGTAAAGGGTTATTGCAATAATGAGTGTTCCCGATATTAATAGTTGTTTAATTGTTTCTCTCCTTTTTTTTCGTTATTTAAATTTAAATTTAAATTAGTTTATTAAAAAAATGAGTGGTGATTATATGGGTCGACTCCATAAAATACATCCTTGGGACACAAATTAAAAAAAAAAACGCTGTATTTCTGCCCACGCTTGGGGGCCGTCATAAGGCACATACACACACAGTAAAACGAGGGAGGTTTAAACCCTAACAATGACTAGCAGCCATTTTACCGGAAGTAGCGGCCAACTTCTGGTAAAATGGCCGCTAGTCTTTGTTTGGGCTTAAACCTCCCTAATTTTACTCTGTGTGTATGTGCCTGATGACGGCCCCCCAAGAGTGGGCTGAAATATTGCGTTTGTTTAAAATTTGTGTGCCAAGGATGTATTTTATGGAGTCGACCCATAATCACCACTCATTTTTTTTAAACAACAAAGCATTCTTCTCCAGTCAATAGTTTATTAAATTTAGTATGTATATGATTGAAGTCCTCACTCCAGCAAATTTAAAGTAACATTAATCAGTTTTTCCAGTTTTTAGTCGATATTCCTGCATGCCATAAAAAAATACACTGATTACAAACAAAAACGTCAAATGTGCCATAAGAAAGGGTTATATGATTGAAGTTTCACTTTCACTTTTACTTGTCAAAATGTACACGGAAAAAAATTATGATTTTTAATTTAATAATCAAATGTACAATTCAGAAAATTGCATCTGTTTAAGTGCTGTTGTGCTTTATGAATTAAAATATTAATCATATTTTTTGTGCACAAAAACAGTATTTTGCTAAAATATATGATTGACTATATTACTTCGTAAAGTACAGCAGCACTTAAAGGAATGCAATTTTCTGAATTGTACATTTGATTATTAAATTAAAAATCATAATTTTTTTCCGTGTACATTTTAACAAATAAAGTGAAACTTCAATAATATAACCCTTTTTTTTTATGGCATGCAGTAATGTCGACTAAAAACTGTAAAAACTGGTAATTGTTGCTTTAAATTGCTGGATTGTGGACTTCAATCATATATACTAAATTTAATAAACTAATTGAAATGTGAATTTAAATAACGGAAAAAAGGAGAGAAACGACTCAACAACCATTAATATCTGCTGGACTCCAATCATACACATGCTAAATTTAATAAACAATTTCTCTATAAGGATAATGTTTCCTCTTCACGTTTCCCCAAAGTGCAGGTGAATAATTGTTGGCTCACCAGCATTGTTAGCATTTCTTTATTCTCCAGTCTGCGGCCTTGCAGTGCTGGAAACATCGGTTCTCGTCAGATCACCGAAGTTAAGCAGCATTGGCCCCGATTGGTACTTGGGTGGGTGACCTCCTGAGAATCCATTCTGGGTGTTGCAGACATAGGGCCTTAGGGCTTCGTCGGGCAGATGACCGGGTGCGGTTAACGCTCGCTAAAAACCCTTTGACCCTTTCTCCAGTCTATGCTTTGCGGATTTCCTAATTAAAATGTTTAAAACAATGAAAAACAGTAAAATTGATCCCTCAGTGTTCCGTAACTCCGGAATACCTCGGCCAAGTAAAAAAGTGGCCTCATTCAGAACGAAGGAGAAGAAAATTTCTGGCTTATACCATGTTTCAGAATTTAGGTAGGTGCAGATAGTTTTTTTCTGAAACTGTGGCAGAACAAGAACAACAAAAATAACTAGTGAACAGTTGACAAATTTGTGTGTGGCACCCTACTTTTACTCTTGCGTAGAATTGCACAACTTTTGTGTAAATATATCTTCTATACTTTTGTACTATCTGGCCAACTTGGGTCAACAAAAATGTTGAATATAGGGACGGAGATACTGATTGTTTTAATTTTGCTGGAGTGAGGACTTCAATCATACTCGGCTATCGTTAGCAACTATGGGGCTTGCTTTCATGTGTTTCCAAGTTTCTTTTGTTATAGTTGCGGTTGTATTGTTGTATTTTGATTTCGGTGGAGAAGGAGAGATTGCGCATCTGTTGGTCGGGCATATAGGTTCGAATGAATTCATTGATTAAACAAATGTACAGCACACAAATTGCTGTAATTATGTAAAGGAAATAGGAAAACAAGGCACTTACGTTTCGTCGGAGTGGCATGACCCGGATTCGAACTGGCAACCCAATTCGTCCCCAGATCACTGACATATCGTCTGACATAGCACTGACATTGGGTTGACAGTTTGAATCCTGGTCATGCCACTTCGACGAAACGTAAGTTCATGAAGGTTGCTTACTGTCCTACGTTATTTCTTGCGTATGATTTTCGCTGTTTGACATGTTTAAGTCTTTCCTTTACATAATTAACACCGATTTGTGTGTATTCCTTAATCCTTCGTTGAGCATTTGTCTTTATTTGTATTTCTTCTCCATTGCCCATGGCTGTAAGCATTCTCGGTCGAATGGAGCCCTGGTCATTGCTGTGACCTTAATAATGCCCCAGCAAAAATTGATCATGGTCAGCCATGGTTAAACACGGGTAGTTCATGGGTAAACATGGTTAAACCATGGGTGGTCCCAATTTACACTTGGTTGAACCTCGTTTAAAACCATGGTCACTAGTTACCATGGTAACAGGACACTTTCACCATGTTTCAATCTTTGGATAACAATGGTTGGTCCCAATTTACCATTGGTTTAACAATGGCAAACCATGATCATAAACAGTGGTTTAACCTTGGAACATTTTTGCTGGGGTGGGTTCAGTGAAAAATCTTTATGCCAATTGAGGCACTATGTAAGTAATCTGAGGACGATTGGGTTGTCATTTCGAATCCGGGTCACGCCAATCCGACGAAAACGTAAGTGCATAAAGTTGCTCACTTAATTACGTTATTTCTAGTGTATGATTTTTCGATGTTTGGCTCATTTTCCTGTGTCCTTTATTGAATTTATGGAATTTCGATCGTGATTGGTTATCATTACAGTCTGACATTGATTTCTGGTCTAGAGCAAGTCTAATGTGTCTAGCGCAAATCTAGTGGCCCTAAACCATAAAAAGCTTCATGCTGTACGTTTAGCGCAAAATCTTCTGTACGTCTGAAATCTACTGCAAGCGTACACGGTTAACACTATTCTACATGTCCAATACGCCAGGAATGATTTAGTCGTTGCCAATCTAGATGACTTTCTTCATCGATCCAACATCTTATGACTTTCGGCCTCTCCTTGTTGAGTGGTACAACTAATGTACTTTCTAACCTTATTCCGAAACAAACTAGTACTAACTCTGGTTAGTCATTCACACGCTGTGGGAAGACAATGGTCCATAGCAGTCAAACAACCAGCTAATATGGAAGCTTACAACGATTGTAATCTAGATGAATCTAGATGTAAGCTCAACAAATCAATTTACATCAATTTATTAAAAAAAAATTAAAATATTTAAATAAGGATATCTATCTATATTACAGACTTGAAAATATATTTTGAGTTACGTTGGGGTTTTTGTGCTGTGGTGAGAAGCGGTTCGGTTGCGACAAGTACCTTTCTTCGTCCCTTAGCAACCTAAAAAAAAAAACCAACGATACTGCGTAGTTTTGTTCAGCAAGCATGATTTTCTCAAAAATTGAGTGGGAATCTAAAAGAAGTTGTGTAAGAACGAATCTGCACCGGCATTTTCCTTATTTTTTGATTCCGATTTTAACAGCAAATAATTTTGGGCTTTGATCAGCAAGACAAATAAATAATTTCGCGTTAAATGAGTGAACGTGTGTGCAATGAACACGAAGCGGAATCACATTAACATCTCGATTTTTGCAGCTCCACAACAAATAAACGACGCTAATTTTCTGATAGAAACGCGTCTAGCGCTCTCATTACAGCAATCAAGCATGCTGAAATGCAGCCATAGAATTCCACCGTCTTTCCACCTGCAATGCAGAGCAATCAATTTGTGTTAACCAAGTTAAATTCTGTTTGCGCTGTAGACAAACACTACTTAAGAATCAAATCGAGTTTCCACTAACACTTTTCAAACCCCCATTCTCGAGTCGCTCATAAGTTCCGCAGTAATAAAAGGCTTCTGTCGTGAAGGGGTGGGGTTGGCGGTTGGGGGAGGGGGGGGGACTGGGATGGTTTAGAAGGAAATGTAAGAGTGATGTTGGTTTAACGTTCTTCTGTGCTGCTCACAGTTGAGTCGAGACTTGAGGAAAGGTTAATTACATCTATAAACAGAAATTAAGTGCAAAGCAACGATGGGTGGGCGAGAGAGAGAGAGGGAAGCGTGTCGCTCACGTTCCTGCCTCCCTCTCTCTAATTTAGGCTCGGGATTGTTTGCAGGACAAGTTCTTAGAGAAGTTCTTGAGGTGTGCTGAAGGCCTTGCTTTATTAGTTTAATTTGCATTCTTAAGTCGGCCCCCGCAAATGAAGCGCGCCTCACGTGCGCCCAGCAATCTTTAATCCATTCCGAATATTGATTGGAATAAGTGGCTTCACACCAAGGACGCTCGCAACTAACTCATTCCACTTCATCAGCAATTTAGCGATGCAGTTACAAAAAGGGCCAAAAAACGCTTTAAAAAAAATTAATATCGTTAAGTTTTAATACGTGTAAAAACCTCTCTTAGGGACACACATCACTGCTTTATGAGCTAAGATTTAAAACTGATAGATTTGAACGTGGGACGAACATTCTCTCAAAATATGGTAATGGAGAGTGGTGGAGCCTTCTTTCTACTACGCTCTGAAAAACACTGTATTCTGACAGTATATGCACATCTCTGTGTACCAGCACAGCTAACACACCGAGTTGCACACTTGTAGTGGCAGTATGGGCGTGTGTTATGTCGTTACACAAACTATGTACTACTTGCACACAACTCATGTCTTGGCTATGTGCTGATGCACAGAGGTTTGTATAGAGCAGTGACAAGACGCAGTATTATTGTATATGACTCTATGCTGGAACCTTAATGGGTTAGCTGCAAGGGGGACTACAGAGAGAAACAGAAGGGCGTCATACTGAAGCCGATGCTGTGAAGAGTGATTTCTTAGACCTAAAACGCGCGATTTTTGTTGTTGCTGAAAACAACGTTATTTTAAGCCTAAGAAATCCGCTCTTCCGTTGTTTTTCCCTCCATTTTTTATGTAGTGCACCTTGTAGTTATGCCCTCCAAAACCCATACTGGTGCCAATCTGGTGCCAATACGGCGGCAAATGTCACTGCTCTATTGTCAGAACATATCTTTTTCAGAGTAGGCTAACTAATGTTTCTTATAGGGACTTTCTCGACACCACTGATCTCACATGAACGTAACGCATAATTACCGTAGTAACACTGATGTACTGGTATGTACGTGCACACTTACACCTGCTACTTCGCAGCTAGCGAGGATAGGAGGGCCCTGGCCTGTAGGCCCTAGTACTAACATGGTATAACCAGTGAACGAACATGAAACTTTACGATCATTTTTGGGGTAGACAACATCCTAATCGGCGCGAGCGGACAGAGCGCTGGCTTCCGAGCGAATCGTAGAAGATAGAATCGTATTTCTGATCTGAACACCAGTGGGACTCTATAAAATATCTCCCAACGTTATTTTAAGCCTAAGAAATCCGCTCTTCCGTTGTTTTTCCTTCCATTTTTATGTAGTGCACCTTGTAGTTATGCCCTCAAAAACTGATGACGCTTCCTGACAAGCCAACTCCCGCATCACCAATAAAAGATTTAATTTTCGGACAGTTGGTTACGTTTCGGGCTTATTCACACAAAAATTACTAAAAAAAAAGGGAGTTGCAACTTGCTGCAGAAAGTGGCTAGCACCACGTTGTGATTCAACATGTCGCCAACCACTTGGTGGAAGGGTGTTGTTCTCCCTGATTTTTTTTTAGGTATTGTAAATGAATCTAAAATGTAAGCAACTGGTCGGTCGAAAATTAAATAGTTTTGTTGACGACACTGCGGATGTCAGCTTGTCAAGAGGCTTCTGCAGTTTTAACTTGCCCTCCCAGCAATAAACCGCATTTTGAAATGACTATTTACATACTATTTGTCACGAGTTTCTGATTTCCTGCAGTCTATTATTTTGCAAAATAACCCCCCCCCCCCCAAAAAAAAAATGCCAAGCCTAAATAAAGTCATACTTCCTGCTATGCTAGGTCAAAAAAGCACAAGTTTCACAGGCAAACACTTTTAATTTTCGGGCAGATTTTCACTTGCAGGTCTTGTTTACCTAAAGAATACAGATACTAACCCTAAAACACAACACATAAGTTTGACAAAAAAAAAAAAAAACTGGTAACAACCAGTATTGAAGCAAACTACTTACAAAAAACATCAATAAAAGGGGAGCAAAATGCTCATCAGTCACACAAATTCACCGTCTTGTAAGGGAACTGATTTCGAATAATTTACTTTGAGGGAATTGTAGAACGTTAACCATTTTTCCACATCTTCATATCGCTTAAGAATGTTCCCTAGCGTATTACTGAAAATGTCTCTGATGATGAGTATGTTGTTTCCCTTTTATTGGTGTTGTTTAGTAAGTAGTTTGCTTTTAATACTGGTTGTTATGAGGTTCTTTTTTTTACTTTTAATTGTGTCTTTCTGTTTTTTATGTGAACAAGACATACAAGTGATACTTTGGCCGAAAATTAAAGGTGTTTTGCCTGTGAAACTTGCGCGGTTCTTTTTTTTTTTTTTTGCCTTTCCAGGTAGTCGTCGTCTTAGCTCTCACAACCGCAAATCAATTCTATTTTGGACAGAATCAAAGTTTAAAAAGTGTCTCTGATGTTTTTCTTTGATTTATTATTTTTTTTAAACACATTCACTTCATAAAGCATCAGTGTGTCGAAACAAGACTCAAAAGTTGTTGGGTTAGCCCGAGGACAGAATACCAAACGAAACCGTTGGGCAAATCTCTTTCTTGACTTGAAAGAGAGAGAAGGTTTCGCTTTACAACCTGACTCTAATTGGCCTTTGCGTTATCGTTTCCTCTCTTTCTCATCCCAAGTTGAGCTTTAGGAAGGGCCTTCCCTTTCCGAACAAGCAACAAATCACCTTGTTGGGGCGCTGCTTTCGTCTACAATACATTGTCGAGGCCGTGGTGTATGAAATTACGTGGCAATTTTGTTAGGCGGGGCTGCGGAGATCAAAGTGGTTGAAGCGCACGCCAGCCAAGGAAGAAGTTTTCTTTTTCTTCTGATTGCATTTTCATGCCGGACTTACGATCGATGACGATGCAAAATCCTTTGCTCTCGTCCCCCCCCCCCCCCCCCCAAGTTCCCCTACACCCCCACCCCCACGAACCCCTTCATTACCATTCGCATGCCGAGTCCCTATAATGTTTTATCGAAAAAACGATAAGTCGTAATTGATAAGGTTATGGCAGCGCAGTGGGTGAGAAAAAAATTGGGGATTTTTTTTTTGGAAAAAAAGGGAGACATCCCAGAAAAGTACAGGAATCGTAATGGTATGGGGGAAAATGGAGAAAGTGGATTTGTTGCTCGCGTGCAGAAGAATAATTTACAAGTGTTACGAGTGCAAATAGGCTCAAAAAGGGACGGTTCTATATAATATGCGGGTGTACATGCATTCAATTTTAAAACGTTTTACTGGTTGGCTGCAGCTTACAAATCGCACGGCAACACACTCGACCATTTTCAATTTCCAAATGTAGAAAATAGCTACCTCAAGCCAAGCTTACTTTCCCTAAGCCTTAAAACGAATAGAGGCTTCGTGCCAACATTGTTTTTCCGTCTTTTTTCTCTTCTCTTCAGAGACACAACACCCGAATATCGATACCAAGTAAGAGACATTCAAGGTGAACGAAAGTTGGTGACAAACACTGTTGGGTGATCGCTCCCGAAGAGTTTATTTAGCAGATTAAGAAACTTGAGGCAGGTTAGTTTTGCCTGGGTTCTTTAAAAGGTGATTTTATTCTTTATTACAATACTGCCTTTTGTTTGGCGTTACTCTTATCTTTGATCTTATCTCTACTCTTATCTCTTAGCTTAGATACGGCGGAGTAAAGGTATAAACACGAAGCACGCACACAGGCTTGATAGGAATAGATTAGATAGACAGAATAGATTTGATAGCTAGATTCGATTAGATAAGGATAGATAGAAATAAACTACAAAATTACGAAATTACAAAATTATTGTATACACTTACTGTAATAAAAAGAAAGACTATAAAATAGTGAACGTTACGAAAAACATTATCTTAGGAATAAAACCATTAGATACGAAATTCCTTTCGTAAAAAATAGTTATGGAACAAGATGTCAAAAGTTTTTAGATACCAACAACGTTTGACGAGCTACCACTTTGAACTACTGCTTTGGCCAGTTTGGCCAAATTAAGCGAAAAATTAGAGAATGGTTTAATAATAAATAACTGATTTTATATTTTTGACACTGGTTTTTATTTTCCTTAGTGCTGTCTTACAAAACGTTTGTACTTGCTTATGATACGTTTAAATGAGAAGGATTCAGCTTTGTTATGATCTGGTTTCGTGCTTTAAACTATTATTTTTGTTATTGTATGTATTCATTTATTCCTAATTGTTTTAAGTGTTTAATCTAAGTATTCTTATCGTGATCATTTGGTTTCAGTGAATCTAAATAGTTTAGATTTCCATGACAACACTCAATAACGTAAACTTGGGTTCACTGACGACAACACCGTTTGGCGGTAGCTTGTTGAAAGCAAGTGCTGGTTTCACCCAAATATTTACTGTTGGCCAGAATAGGAGTAGCATTACCTGCATTATCTACCCTGCTTACTACCTTCCATAAGCTACCATTTTATTCTTCATATAAACCAGACAAGACGAAGGTATCCACCAACAAGGTCCTAACTGTGACTGACAATAGACAGCCAGCACAGAAGATGACTTAAGTCAAGCATAGATAGATTTAGGAGAGTTTAAGATTACAGGAACAGAAACTTTCTATACAGACGTGTCGGGAGTGTGTGGGGGGGGGGGGGGGATTGAGGCTTAATGGCGCGTCGACAGCTAGGTCATTAGCGCCAACCTTAGTCACAGTGCAATGACCTTGGGTTCTACTTCTGATATGCTTAGCACCCCACACCTTAGAGAAAACTACCTTACACATTTGACCTTGACCTTGTTTGCCATCCAAGAACCTTTGCTTAGTGAATACTCGCTAATAGGCCTGAAGCCTATTAGCAAGTATTCACTAAGCAAAGGTTAGGCAAACAAGGTCAGGAAGGTCAAACAAGGTCAAACAAGGTCAAGGTCAAATGTGTAAAGTAGTTTTCTCTAAGGTGTGGGGTGCTATTAGCATATCAGAAATAGAACCCAAGGTCATTGCATTGTGGCTGAGGCACGACTGCCATGATAACCAATGTTTTCAGAAATTCGGACAAGGGTTGGAGTGAAATGCACGATCCTGTTCGACTCCAGGATTCCCTCCAAACATATTATTTGCTACTAAAATTTTCAAATCTTTTAGACAGATTATTCATGAGTAAAATGTAAAAAAGAAATACAAAACTGCGAGTATGGCTACCAATAAAACATACACGGTTAAAATCAGGATTACACTCAACAAAATGACGGATTCAAGCTCACGCCATGTCATGTCAATGGACAACCCGTTGACGCGGCGTGAGTTTGCCTCCATCGTTTTGGTGAGTGGAATCGTGATTTTAACCATGTAAGTTTTATCGGTAGTCATACTAGCAGTTTTGTACCTATTTATTTTTTTAGAATTTTACTGTTGAAAAATTTGTCTGAAAGATTTGACAATTTTAGTCGTAAATTATAAGTTTGGAGGGAATCCTGGTGTCCAATGGGGTACGACATCACAGAAACTTAAGGTTAAAGTAAGTGAGTCCACACTTGGGGAGTGAGATCTAAACAGTGGAACCATTAATTGGTTTCGTTAGGTTTTATTGCATGTATGGTTGTGATTCACAAACAATTATGCATACAACTGTACCACAGGTTAAACGACGTGAGGTGCTACCTATGGACTGGGAAAGGTTACCATCTCCACCACAATCAGCCCCCCCCCTCCTTTAAATTTTGAGTTTTCTATACATGATAAATATCTTTGTAATAATATTGGAGGCCGGCTAAAAGGAAAGCCAAAAGGAAAGCCACTTCTCCCTTCCTCGCGCCCGCATTAAAAATGCACTCTCCCACTCTACCTGCATGGAAACAGGAGGCAGGCATGAGTGGTCGATCAACTCAATAAAGGTTCAATCTGACAAGTCGGCGGGCCGAACAATCACTTCTCCCCTCCTCACGCCCGCATTGAAAAAGCGCTCTCCCATTCTACCTCCATTGAAAGAGGAGGCAGGCATGAGTGGTCGATCAATCTGAGAAGTCGTTGGGAAGAGTGCCGGAAAGATGTCTCGGGAAAGGTGTCCGTAAACTTGCTTCATGACCGGCCCCGTGCATAGCACGGGCTTCCTCTAGTATTATTATAATTAATCGCCTCCTCGACTCGACTCAGATTTCTCATCCCTATTATATCTTCTTTTTGACTCTCCTGGAAACCTGTCAGCGCCGGCTCACTAAGGGTGGTGACTTTTAGTCTCATTTTCCCCGG
>JAHWFP010140554.1:9882-26787 GCA_023313725.1 Lithobius niger | reverse complement strand
GACATAGGTACTGTACTGCATAAATGGAGCTATTGCTATTAAACTTTTCTAATTTAAGGGAATGCATCACGTGTCATGTGTTACCATCCACAGTTCAATCCAGCTGCCAAAGCAGTCCTTTTTACCGTATGCTCGCAGCTCACCTGATAGCATATCGGTAGCTAAGTGAACGACGTACTGAATTCCTACAGCTTTGCCTTTTAACATATGCACGCCCACAAAGACCTTTAATTCGGCTACTTTTTGCTAAAATACTTTTTGCTGAAAGCCAAGCTCTAGTTTTCAACTTATGGAAAGAAGAATTCGATCAATACGGGAGAAGCTGATGCAGTAGCAGCAGTTAACAATGATGGGGTAGGGCACCCTCTCTCTCCCAACATGCACACCCCCATCTTTCTCTTTAGAGCTGAACTCTAGTCTGGCACAAGCCCAGGCTCCAGCCGTCTATGGAATAGGATCTGCATGACAAGGGACATCAAAGGAAGCGGGAATGGGTGGGTCGGGGTGGGAAGGATTCCTCCCAACCACCTCCCACCCGGCAACCAGTCTTTGTAGATGGTTGTGTTACGAGTCATCAAGAGTCAAAGCGAAGGTTTGTCATTTCCTTTTGAACGATACACGACTCGTAGCAGATCAACTGTAAAGAGCGAAACAAGTGCCGTAGTCGGAACGGGCCTTCGTGGAACATTGAACCAAATTTGGCAGGACGGAATAATCAATGAGTGATCGTGCGGATGACGTTGCTTTGACAGCAGGTCTTCTGACTTTTGTACCAGATAGGTGATTCTGATTCCCACCAAAGCATCCACGATCGCTTATCAAACGTGTACGAGGAAGGGTAGAGGAAGTGTCACAAAGTACGTAGAAATCGTCCATGTAAACGTGAGTAAGAATTCAGTGTGCCTGTATTACGCGCACCAAATGCTTAACTGTGTTTACGTGTATGACTAGGATGTCATCTACTATACGTGGTTGATATACGAGAGCGAAGTGATTGAATTTATTATGAATTAACAGTCAAACATAAAATGCTACGGGTTTGGCTGGTGCATTGGGTTTCAATTTGGAACATGATGATACAGTCTGGGTTGAAGCGAATTGAGCTGCATGGTGATCGGTTCAGATTAGATGAATTGAGATACCTTGTAGTTATTGTTGGCTGTTTTCCATTGAGGCTGCCATTAAAGGGGGCCGCCATTAAATGGTGAGCTGGGCCTTCAATTATGAACGCGGTGGTCCAGTACGGATTTAAATGAATAGAGATGCGTATGGTTGTGGTCCAGATGGGAAAATAGAGATACCTAGTCGTCGGGGGGGGGGGGGGTGATTTCGTATCTTTATAACGTGTAAATCCGAATGATGTTGCAGTGATGGTGATAATAACCATTTTTATAAGTTAGTAAGAAATTTACGCTCGAAAACTGTAGCAGAAGCACGAATAAGAAATTACCACAAATTACACTTTTTCCAGGAAAAGTAAATATCTACCGCTTTAAAGCATTCCCGAATGTGAACGTTTTATTCTGGAAAGCGTCCTCGGTTACATTAAACTAACACCTTAGGTAACATATTCAAATTTAATCGAGGCTAACTTTAATAATAAATTAAAGTAACTGATTGACTGGTGTTTTATGTTGATTAGAACCAATTATTAGTTTTAAAACAGCCTTGTTGTGTTATCGGGTACTTAACTCTGGTTCTGTTACGAGTCAAAGGAAAGAGCGAGGAGCACCGTACTGCAAATGGTGGGCTGAGAGCAATGTAACGGTAAAGTAACGACTAGTTCCCGATCAGCTTTGAATGTTAAACTTATATCAAGGAATTATACAGACAACGGAATCATCAGCAACTGGGTGGAGCTAGTATCAAACACATTTGGCCGTTCTAATACCTTTACTACGAGTAATATGCATTATTCGGAGTGAAAATCCAGCTTCAAAACCAGATCCAAACCATCAGCTAATACTCGAATCCATCGACCCATGCTGACGGGTGAAATTAGCACTGATGTATTGGTCGAACACTGCAGGTATTTCCACTGCACCATACGTTACAGAGATATTGCACAAACCCTAAAACTACATCTGATTATATATATATGTATACCCTGGACAAAAAAGTAAAAAAAAAAAAAAACAGGAGGATATAATCATGAACCACAAGTGGCGGAGGCACCAATGTCATTGAGGAGGAATATCTCCTCCAAAAGGAGTCAATGTGCTATGTTTGATGTGACCAATATGCAGCGGGGTCAACACCACCAGTTCTCGATGAGCCAAGAGCCAAGCTAGGATAAGATAGAGCAACAGCCAGCTTCGTGCACAAATAAAACCACACTACGTTTCGGGAGGACAACCTCCCGTCTTCAGGTAAAAATAAAACGCTAAAACATTTTAAAAATTCATGGCAGTGTCTGCCGAGTCACCAAGTCTATAAAAACAAACCATTCAGGCATGGTCAAGGCCTAAAACATTAAAATTATTAAAAATATTAAAAATATAAAACATACCAAATGATACCAAATGATACACCATGTTATTAGATGGGCGCCCGGAAGTAGAGCTATAAACCATTGTAAGGCAAAGCCATAGCGTCAGTGTCTTATATCCTGAAGTATAGTTGGGCCCATTTCAGGTACTTGGGGAAAAATAATAAAGCGGTACAAAAGCTTAAATTGTGTTGAAATCGAAAGCAATGATCCACCTGACAAAAATTAACTCGTGTAAGGAATGCCAGCTAAGCTGCTTTCAATGCAAAATCTGACCCTGAATAACGTTGAAAATGTGTTACTAGCTAGGTAGACGTCCGCTTATCCCCTTGTTAAATCCCATAGGGCGATTATTCATCCACACCGAGATAACGGTAAGGCTTCCAGCTATGAAATTGGACGAATGGGTGCAGTATAATACGAACTGTGTACCTCTTATGGTTTGGAGCCTGGAGGCGTAACGGGGATAGCGTGGGAGGGCGCGTAAGTACGAAAATATTGTTATAACCATTGTTAGTATTGTCGGCATCGTCTCTCATTGGACGGCCAAAGTTCAGACAATGAGAACGTGTACGCACCACCGTGCGTGCCTAGACACACACTAGTCTATGACGATAAATCTAAACAACGTTGCAAAGAAATTGTATTCACGTCCAATTCACAAAAAAATAAACCAACTGTAAAAACAAAGCAAAATAAACAAGCAAAATACTGGTAAAGAGGCCACCAAGTTGAGAGTGGTTCGGCCCTTCAAAGGAGTGATATCAACACACCAAATCTAACTAAATAAAACAAATTACAACAACATTAACACCAAACCAAAAACATATAAAGAGGTGACCAAGTTGAGAATGGTTCGACCTATAGGCAAAAGGTAGTAGCAAATTGTTGAAAATCAATTTCTTGTTGACGTGGCACTTTATTATACATCTGCACGGTAGTGGAGTTGAGTCAATACACAATTTTTTTTTTAAAGGAGTGATATCATTTCAAAAACCAAAACTGGTAAAAGGGGCCACCAAGTTCCGAATGGTTCGGCCCTGCAAAGGAGTGATATTAACACACCAAAACGTTCGCCAACTTAATCGCACCACATAATACTTTGGACGTTAAATGAAAACTTGAACATTGCTACCGAAACTAGCAACGTTCTACTTTTCATTTAACCTTCGTACTATTAAGCGCTGTGATTAATTTATCGAATGTGTTGGTGTGTTAATATCACTCCTTTGAAGGGCCGAACTATTCGGAACTTGGCGGCTCCTTTTATCAGTTTTGGTTTTTGATATCATTACAAATTACTACAGGCAGACACACAGAACCGACTCTCGGCAGATTACAGCAATGCGTGGTTGATGCGGCGCGTTTAACGGGAGGAAGTCGCCGACGCAGCACCGCCTACAACTTTTATGAGTTGATAGACTGGTAAGCTAATAAAATGTAGCATTGCGTTAAAAATTAATAAACACAAAGAATGTTTAGCCGTTTGATTATTATTTATTTTCAATTGGGATATTCTCCAATAAAACAGCCCTCTAGTTTTTGCGGATAATACGGCTAAAAATATTTTCGCACTCAGCCGGTGACCAAAATAAAACTAACTCATGCTAATTAATTAGAAATTATTCCCCTGTGCTACGCACTCGGGATATAACTTCAAAATAAATAGCACGCATTAGTTTTAATGTCAGGTAAACACAGGCTTCGTGCGAAAACAGTAACCGTATTATCGATAAAAGCTCTAAAGTGTCCGCGGCCTATCTTGAGTTCGCCCCAGAACGAGCACAGATAATCGAACGTATGTTTTTGGTGGCAGAGTGCCTTGTTGATATCCAAGATGGCTACAAAAACAATAGCGGCCGTCGATTAAAGCCGCCCCGCCCGTCCAGGAAGACGTAGCCGCTCATAAAATAACTGCAGGACTCAAGATACGCTGCGCACACAATAGGGCTATTACTACGGATTATCCATTTCGGATTATTCATTAAAGATACCTACCTTACTTCCTCGAAACATTCATTGCTGTTTGCTTCTGTGTACAAGAAAGTGTTTGCCTTTACAGTTGTGCTTGTCGTACTCTCCGGGTCAGTCTAAAGTCGCCATGTTGCATCTGATCATCATGTGCGCTTGTTACATGCAATGCTGCAGCTGGTACGTGTGATCGAATATATAATCCACAGGTGGGACTGAATCTCTGGGTACGTACACACGCACTTAAGCTGCAAACCTCTTTTTCTCTTGCTCCCATTGCATCATTTCAGGTTGTTTTGAACGTTCTTATGCTACAGTTTTCAGTGGATAAGCATTGCATAAGTATTTGTATAACCACACAAAGATACTACTTTGCTTAAAAGTTGCCTACAGAGCAGTGACATTTGCCGCCATATTGGCACCAGATTAGCAACAGTATGGGTTTTGGTGGGCATAACTACAAGGTGCACTGCATAAAAATGGAGGGAAAAACAACGGAAGAGCGGATTTCTTAGGCTTAAAATAACGTTGTTTTCTCCAACAACAAAAATCGCGCGTTTTAGGTCTAAGAAGTCACTCTCCACAGCATCGGCTTCAGTATGACGCCCTTCTGTTTCTCTCTGCAGTGCCCCTTGCAGCTAACCCATTAAGGCTCCAGCATAGAGTTATATACAATAATACTACGTCGTGTCACTGCTCTATATATTATGGTGTTGAAAGATAAAGATACGAGTATAAGAAGAGAACACAATAAGCAGCAAAAAATATCATCCCCGTTGATTGAGTCCTTAAATAGCACTGTTTAGGTAAAACTAGCCTTTTCCGTCAGGGGTGGCCACAGGGAAGGAACATGAGGAGCATATCCTCATTGCCATATTTGGTAGGGGAGGAGTGTAAGTTTTCCCCCTAGCCAATAGACCAGCCAGCCGTAAAGATAAGTTGGTATCATGATATCATTATCAATATCATCGACGATACAGAACTAAACAGGACGGAAAGCCGACGGACTAACAAGAGTTAACTAAATACAAACGCAAACCTATTTACGTTGCCTTTTGGACTTAAATGTCAGACTGCCTGAGCGGGGAATCGAACCCACCAACCTTTGAAACCAAAAGGCCGAGGTCTTATACCGCTGAGCCATTCTGACACGGTCTATGGTTTCAATGGTCGTCGGTTCAATTCCCCGCTCAGGCGGTCTGACATTTAAGTCCAAAAGGCAACTTAAATAGGCGTGCATCAGTATTTATTTAACGATACAGAAGCTCGTACGCAGCCAGCCAGTAGAGTTAAAATTCCAGTCAGCTTCAACAATTTTCAAATCGAATTTTTATTGAAATTTAATTTAAGAGTTATTTTTGGCTACAGTTTTAAAACAAAATTGACAAATTAAAATAAAATTCAGACATGGAACACTAAATAAATATAATTATAATTGCTTACTGCTCGACAATGTATTGGGCCACACATTCATATTTCCATACTCGTTCAATTTAGTTTAATCCCTCCTTCCCAACTTTCGAAAAAGTGGTGTATTTCATAGGATGATTAGTTCGGGCCCAAATAATCATGTTATGGAACATATAAGTCGTCCTAAATTTGGGACGGAGAAAGGGAAGATTTAAAAATAAATGGTGGGGGGGCTCCTCAGAGTCTTTGGAGGGGGGGGGAGGGGTGAGCACCCATGTCAAGTCCTCATCTTTCCTCTCTTTAACTGTGTGTCTTGAAATCTTTCCCTGTGATGAAATAACCGCAGTATTTCACTGTGTATAGTTTCTGCATTTTGTAACTGCATTTTCCATATGCTCCCAATCTGACCTGTGAATAAAAAAAGTTTTGACTCTGTGTTGATTAACTCAACCGTCTCCTACAAGCCCGACATACAACTTCTGCGTTTTCTCCGAAATGGTTCTACCGGTCTTGCTGTAAAAGTACGTAACAGTGCGGTTAACCTCTCCACCATTAACATATAAATGGAGTCCTAGCGAGGCGACTTTCCTCAGGTTAAAACATCCAATTGTGAGTTGGAGCGCGCGCAAAGAACGTCGCAGCCAATCAGCGAAAGGGTGATGTTTACGTCACAAGCAGGCTATTATGGGATGGAAACAGTTCTTCGCCTGGAAATTCGAGCCGATTTACAAACTTTGGGGAGACGCTACTCAGGAGAAAGCACCACACCCACGCGCAGCCCGCCACACAACCACACACACATACACACACCCTCGGATAAGAAAACGAGAGACCAGGGAAAAGAAAAAAAAATCGATTTCCGTGAAACGTTTTCGAATAAACGGTGGGGTTAGAAAGATCACGTGCTCAGCGTTCCAATTATATTGAAGGAGTATTACGGGAGGCTGTAGGGCTCGAACCTCACACTCACGTTTTGCTGTATACGTAACACTGCACGCATAAAAGAGCACTTTTTCGTCACGATGTACAGCGCACAAATGAAATTTACACTCGCGTTTTGTTAAGCTCTACCAACATTAGGCACACCACGTCAAAAGTAGGAGTCGCAGAACACTGCCTTGTGGTACGGTAGGAAGATGAGGAAATGGTAGTGGAGTAAAAAGCACAGAAACAGATTAAAAATTTAACAGATTAGAAAAAGAAACAGATTAAAAACACATTAACAGATTAAAAATTAATTCAATGGTTCTCGGGAGTGGGTACTACAAAAAATTGATGCCAGCGGACGGGGTGGTACGTTTTATTCGTGATTTTTCAGATGGGGACGATGACTTGTTTTTTTTTTGCTTTTACCAACGTAAACGAAACCAACAGCTTACTTTTTGGTGTCGAGTACAATAGAGCACCGTCATCGCTGTCCGTTACTCATGGCAACCGAACAACGCGTGCCACCATCTTGTAGTGGTGGGGTAAATAATCGCGTATGAAGCAAGCAGACGACGTTACCTGGTTTACCATGCAGGAAGGAATTCGCTGGAAGTCGCTGGAAATCTAAACAAGGACGAACCCTCCACTCCTCTTTTGTTGCCACAACCAGAAATCCGACAATCGTTAACCATCTTGATGGATAAACATGACACCAGCGCTGATGGCACGAAACAAGCCAAAATAACAAAATGGCGGAAAGCCAAGCCGTCTTCCCCACCAATCTAGCCAGATGTCGGGCTCCACGGCTGCATGATGACAGTACCGCAGCAAACTGTGACGTCACAGGTCGCTGCTCTATATCGATGTTTTAATGCCAGGATCAGTGTGCAAAAGTTTTGCACATTTGATAAAAGCCGTTCTTTAAATCCAAGTTTTTAGTTGTGACATGCCTCTGAACGATCGTTAGATTCGTTTCTAGGCGATCATGTGACTGGAGCAAAGAGCTAACGTGGTCATCGGCTCCAGGTAATGTCTGGTGAAAGTGCTGATACGTCATTGGTATTTTTTTTAGACAACGTCGTAAAAAACGTTTCATGCGCTAAGAAAAAAAACCACGCGTGTGGTCCTGAGAACCACTTAATTAATTTTTAGTGGCCTGATTAAAAGAAAAACGAAACATTGCTGCAATTAAAAAGACGAACGACGTTTCGAAAAACGAACAATTTTCGTCATCAGGTTTATGAATTAAAATTTAAAACACGGCCACTAAGTTATCCTATTTTTTAACGCATAAAAATTAAGGAACAAAAGGCCAAAAAACCAATATTTCTCCTCTCAAAAGCAGAAAACGGTGGTTTTAATATTTTAATTCATAGACCTGATGACGAAAATTGTCTATTTTTCGCACGTCGTTCGTCTTTTTATTTTGTAGCACTGTTTGGTTTTTCTTTAATAATAAGGAAATAGTAAAGGAATAAAACCAAAAACAACATTTGTCATGAAAATTTCAGAACGTCTGAAACTGCTTTATTGGCCGAGCGAGTGAAGCGGGTTAGCGACTATTCGGTCCCACGACAATTCGGTCCCGGGCAATTCGGTCCCAAAAAAATAAGACCACGTACGACAATTCGGTCCCAAGTCAAAAAAAATTCCAAGTTAAAAAGTTTAAAATGTCAGTTAAAATTTGAGCAACAACTATTACAAGTGTGACTAAAAAAATATGAGAATCTTATATTGAGTGCTATGCCAGTGTCTACTTTTGTTTACAACTTGAAAAAATTTTTTTTCAAACTCCCTGGTCATTAAGCCTCTATATTAAGGGCAGCTTTTAAAAATGGGTTCCTCCTAAAAAATGTATGCAGTAGGGCGGTGGTTTAAAGGAAAGGTGACGTATTTTCAGTAGCGGGAGTTATGCTAAGAACACTGGTGCTACAAGGGAGACGGGGAGGAGTCTAAATTCTTAGAAAAAAAGGGTTAGGTAATTTGTGAACGTCCCTAATCGTTGCTGCAATTTCAAAACTTGGGGTCCTACACGTTTTGGTGGAAGTTCTCCAAAGGGTTCAAAGGGTTTAACGAGCGTTAACCACTCCTGATCATCTGCCCGAAGCCCTAAGGCCCTATGTCTGCAACAGCCAGATTCTCAGGCGGTCACCCACCCAAGTATCAATCCAGCCCAATGCTGCTTAACTTCTGGGATCTGAGCTTGAAGCGTTTGAATGACTTTAATGGCTTTCCACATAGTTGGATGACTACGACCAATCATTGTTGTTATTTAACATTGTTGCGTGGTTTTATACTACGTGGAGCTGAACTGCTTGGCATTTGTTTACATAAATCCACTTTACCACTCGGGCGAGTTATTTTTATTTTTTTGCGGGACCGAATTTTCGTAGGGTTGTTTTTTATACGGGACCAAACTGTCGCACTATCTGTAATTTTGGGACCGAATTGTCATGGACCCAGCGAAGCAAGGGAGATCGAGATTACTGTATGTTAGTTTGCCCGTTTGTTTGTCGGTTAGTCTGTTTATTTATGTGTGTGTGCTCGCCTGTTTGGGACACGATAACGAACGCAATTTTTTTTTTTCCGATTTGCATGAAATTTCATGTATACAGAGCTGCGGCGCATGAAATTCTAGTGATCGAAGATGAAATTCTTGCCTCAGATATTTTCGGATATATCCGAATTTTTCTTTGGATGGTTAAGCCGCTTTTTAGTAGGCAGTAAGGAGGTGCCCGATCTATAAGGCTAGTGGCTCCGAGCACTACATGATTGAATGAAAGAAACGTTTATTGCGGCCAAGAGACGCAAAAGGACAAGGAAGGGATAGATTTTATCAACTAATTATACCTAGCCTGTCGTTTACATGAACAACACAAAGCAATTTACAATAATACCATAGTGAAAGTAATTATCGTACTATGATAAATGAAGGTAATAATTACAAATGATAAAAAAAAACATACTATTACTGCCAATTTGGAAAGAGCTGTGATGTTTTTGCTTGCTGTTGCTTGCGGTTGATTGCATGTTTGTTTTGCTGAATTTTTCTCTTTGCTCTTTTTTTGTGTAGGTTACCAATATTGTGAGTATTTTCGCCTACGGTCGATCCTTTTGATCTCTTGTATGTGTGTATTATGTAGTTTGCTTTTTTTATCTGTTTTTTTTCCATGTGTTAGCACAGCTCACGAGGTTTTTTCATGCTGAGCTTTTTTTATGTAAAAAAATAAAACCAAAGAAAATCTCACACGTTTTGAAACAAAGCGTTCGCTCCTTTTATCATTTCTACAGCAAATTGCACGCGTTGTGGCATAACTAGTAAAGACCGCCATCGGATTGGTTTGCTGTTCGCTTGCAGTGTTCCCTACGGTGTTTGCTTGCTTCACATTCTGGAATTACTGCGCCACACCAACCGGAAACTGGGAAACAACCTCGGGCGAAACAAAACCCCGGGCGAAGCCGGGTACGACTGCTAGTAGATACTTAACTTAAGTAATATAGTTCTCTTGTTTGGCCGAGTAATCATCGTCAGAGCTCAATTAAGTGCCTAGTAGCGGGGTTTGTTTAACATTTCTGTAATGTGTGACGCAGTGGCAACCCGGACCACTGCACTGTGACTGAGATTGGCGCTAATGACCCAGCTGTCGACGCGCCATTAAGCCGCAATATCCCCCCCCCCCCCACCAGTAATACAGAATTTAGCATTATTGTGAATTAGGCAATCATCCTTGAAATGTTAAAATAAAAGGAAGGCAACTTGGTTTTGCCTCACAGGTCGGAACAGCATGCATTGCCGTTTGCAGTGAAGCCTTGCTAATCACGCTAGCTGGGCTAACAGTACCCGTGTATGTGAATAACAGGTCAACCTGCATAACGCTACCAAACCGAAAAAAAAAGTAATCTAATTTATAAGTCAAATACAGTTGTAGCCTTTCAAATACTGTTGTAGCCTTTCAAAAAAAAACAGTAGACCACTACGCTAACTCGTCTTCATTCATATCGAAACTAACTCACCATATGAACTGATGTCCGCACAATGTCAGCACAGTCAATGCGCACCCTGGCCTCAACTTGTTGTGCTGACATGAATTCCAGCAATCTTGATAATTTAGAGTGCCATCTGGAGGCCCAGGTTCGATTCCCTAATTCGTGGTTGTTTTTCGCCATTATAGAGCATCGACAAAATAGCTGCAAGGGGCACTAGATTAAAATGGAGATAAAAACAACGGTGCATCTTGTCAAGCCAGTATTGGGAAAACGGATTTCTGAGGCCTAGAAAAAACGTTGTTTTGTCCGATCCCTTGTGCTGCGAAACATATTTAAGGTTGAAAATCAGAAAAGATAAGATTCCAATTGCGGAACATTGCAACAACTGGCATCAAATCGGGGGAAAAGCGCCGTTTTAGACCTAAGAAATCCGCTCTAACAGCATTGGCTTCAGTAAGACGCCATTCTTTTTCACCTCCATGTTTATTCAGTGCCCCTTGCAGATAGCCCAATGACTGGCTCCAGCTTAAAGACATTCTGAAACAAAACCCATAAGGGTGAAAGAACCCACCAAGTTTCAGTCAATCAAAGTAATGGTATCAGAACAAAAAAGATTGCCACCAGTTGCTATACTTTGTTCCACATTGTGTTTTCAGAAAACTGACTGTATGACGCCACGTTTTCTTCCACTACGAGTGCAAAAAATCTGTAAACATCCCATTCGTAAACTCCAACAGTAACTATGTTGCGTCTACAAGTGTGATATCCACATGTTTTTGCACTCTTAGTGCAAGGAAACGAGTCGTCATCCAGTCAGTTTTCTGAAAACATAATGTGGAACAAACTATACCTTAGTTGCCAGGCTAATCCCACCGAGTATTAGATCAAAGGTTAAATCAAACACCTGAACATTGCTACAATCCGTAGCAATGGTCGACTTTTTGATTTAACGTGTGAGTTAAAAATCGGTGGGATTAACTTGGCAACTAATGTAGCAACTTGGTGGCCGCCTTTTTTGTTCTGATATCACTACTTTGATTGGCTGAAACTTAGAGGGTTCTTTCACCCTTGTGGGTTTTGTGTCAGGTATCAGTTCTTTTAGTTGGTACTGGCCATTTTAAACAATTTTCATGCTGTTTTGCCGCATAGGTATTTATCCTCACTATCGTGAAATACGCTCAGCTCGGTTTCTGTTAAAGTACGAAAGCCAGTGGCCAAGGAACAACAATGCAGGAATGGAAGAATGGCTTTCTTATAATGAAGTGTGATAATTGAACATTGCGGGCGGACCACTAGCGTGGTCCTTGATATGTCGCTCCTCTATTGTCGCCCATACTGATGTTCACTTATTCATTGTGTTTCTACGTTAAGCTGCTATTTTTTTGCTGTACGCGGCATTATTCTGTGACAGAAATTCGCCTTCTATTCTTGTTAATACAGGACATTAAAATGGTTTAAATATGCCTTTCAGAGATGCTTATTTCAAAGAATTGTCGCTACTATACTACCCCCTTATCACGAAATCAGGGGACAGCCACCATGTATTCAACTGACGCTAGGGGTCCGAGATTCAATAAATCTCAGCTTGGAGGATCGTTTGGACGCTTCCAGGGGCCGTGATCTGCGAACCCAACTTGACCACGTGTCGTTTGTCACCGGTATATATCCTTCCCTTAATGATGTTGGGGTATGTTGGTGTTCTGTAACCAAGGCAACCGAGCCGCTAGCCCGTTACATCAACGACCAGCTTAAGATTCCCACTAAAGAGCTTTCGCTGTGGAACATTTTCGTAAATAAGTTTTCAGCACGCGCAGAAATCTCCAAACGTGGATTCGCATGCTTCATTTCGTTCCTGTGAAAAGCTTCCTTTCCCAAATAACCTTCAAGCTGTTTTTCTAGGCAAAGTTTTTTTTTTCTATGTAATGCTGATCATTCTTCCATGTCTAGACTAACACTTCAATTTGTATGATGGTTGGTATCAGCCATGTGAAAAGAGTCCCATTATACGAGGACTGTTAGACTACGTTCGGTTTCCTAAAATTACGCATCTGAATTAAAGATGCATGCCAAAAACGCCATTTTGATCAGCACTGAAAAGAAAATGAAGCGAAGTTTCACCAAGTTTCATCTCAACAGTGGCCCATGGAGAAAGTGTAAGTATTTGCCTCTGAAATTACGGCGCTGTCCCCCTAGAAAACCCGTAAAAAATTTGTTTTCATTATCCTTAATTAAGGGAAAACATTTTCCAGTAAAAATAATGGCAAAAATAACTAAAAGTAAAAATACATACGAAAATAAAAATACCGTTTCACGCTCGATACTCCTAAAGCGAAAAGCAAACTTATGAAAATGAAACTAGTTTTTTGTTTTGTTTTACTTTTCCTGATTTGCGATCGTGCATAGAAAATATCAAATCGAATTAATCGGGTAAAAAAAATTACCGTGAAAGCAACAAGTAATTCTCCTTTGCGTAATGATAAAGAAACAAAACGTACGGTATGTTACTTAAAATTTGAATTTGAATTTATTGAGCCCAGGCCGTGACCAGATGTCGTACGCCCGTTACTTAAAAAGAATATCGATACAACACAATTTTTGTAACAAGTGACGAAACAATAAGTGTTACTGTTGCAACTTGCGACACAAGCCAACATATGGTAAAACGTGCATTTAGCAAGACGTTCATTTCTTAAAATTTCCTTAGCTTAAGAGTAATGATTAATGCGTGATAACATGGTAACGCGGAAGTAAAACCAATAAATTCCGCCTCCCTGGAATTACCCCCCGTTTTTTTTTTACTCCCGTTTTTTTCCCTGGGTTCCGTTGAGTCCGATGTAGGAGCAAAACCAGATTAAGTCCGAGCTGCGCAGAGAAACCCAATTCCACTTAGGATTTCCGGCAGTAAGACAAGTATAGGATCTTACCCGTTTCCCGTGTGCTGAGCTCTAACAATAGCGAAGGCGCGCAGCGCCCGAGGTATTGTTGGGCTCAGCATAAGGGAACGGGTAAGACCCTATTTCTCAACCGCTTTCGCCTTCTCCGCACGACCCGTCATTGTTACCACGCGTTGACTTATTGTTGCATTTGAACTAGCGCTAACGATAGTTAAGCGGCGTACAAACGTTCTAGTGAAGATATGATGGTGGCAGCATCTGATGTTTTGCACGGTAACCAAACCACTGACAAAACAAGATAAATGCAGCGAATTTGACGATGAACAATTAAAGGAAACATTCATGGTGCCACATTTCATTTCCTACAACTGCGTTAAGTTGTGATGAATTTTAATTCTTGCATTACGAAAGTTTCGTAGTCTTTTTTTTTTTAGGTTGCAGCGTATTTCTGAATTTTAATAATTCTTGAATACGAAAGCTTCGTACTCTGCTTTTTATTTTGGTTGTTGGATGAATTTGATCTGTGTTTAATCATAATTGATAAAATTACGAAAGGCGATTCGAGTTGTTGGCGTTTATGCCGTATTTGTGACAGATGTAAAAAAAAAAAAAAGGAAAGCAGTGCTGAGATATCCCAGCACCCAAACCGAAAACCATTGTTGCGATCCTACACTGTTCCATTGTTACAAGAGTGCGGAGAAGAAGAAAGCGGTTGAGAAGAAGAAGAAAGCGGTTGAGAAAATCCGTTCTCTGTACGTCCCCAACCTAAGTCACTTGAGTTGAGACGGGCGTAGCCTAGATACTAATAATTTTAAGATTGTGGTACTGATTTCCGTAGTATGCTCGCTAAAACAAGTAAGATGTTCGCCGAGAGCAAGAGAACGAGTTTTTTTTTTTTTACAATTTTCATTTTTCATAAACAAACAAACATCTGTCGTAGCCTTATGGCAACAGGCTTCCAGGCCGTAAGTGGTCTCACCTCAGTCTCCGGACGCTACGATGGTTAGTTGTTTATTTTAACTTCGTCTTAACTGCAGCTTCATTTTGCTTCATTTCATTTTGCAAAACTTGTAAACGGGATTGACACAAAACAAATTTAAATTCTTCATTCATCATTCGTCATTGTCATTTGTAATATGTACAGTACCGCTCAAAAATAAATGGACAAACCTTTGTTGCCATGTTCACGCGCCTCCAACAATGGAAAGCAACACTGGAGCCGACGTTCGCTAATCATCTGTGCTGGTATGGAGCACCAATACTTTCTAAGTTTATTGTTAACCGCAAAACGAAGCCTCATCCAAAAATGACCGATTTTGACATTCCAATACAGTATTTTAATGTTTCTGAAGTTATTTAGCAAAAACTTAAAGTAACTCCCAAAAGGGCACGTTAGAATAGCAAGTTTTCTAATAAAGGCACACAACTGGATATTTTTCACAAAAATGAGGCGCAGCATTTTAATTCTAAAAAATGTCGAGAGTCTTTTAAGGACGTTAAAATGTTATAAATAAAAAAAAAAACAAAAAAAAACAAGCTGCTACGTAGTCGTCACTGGTCTTTTGTTCACTTCGGCAACTTTCCATAATGTTGAGGCGTGTCCCTCTACTACGCACTGGAACAGCGATCTCTATTAAACAGTGCGCGTCAAAAATCCCTTGCACCGCACCAAAAGCTCTACAGCATTGGATTTACCCACCTGACACTCATATTACTTTGCTTTGTCCGTAATATGGGGACCACCTCATGAGCAATCGTGGGTGGGGGAGGGGGCTGTCCCCCTCAACCCCCAGATATAAAATTTAACCTTTTTCTTGTGAGAAATAGTTGTTTGGTTCCAATGGGGGAAATATACGCATGATCCAGCCAATATGATCGCTGAAAACGGCGTGCTAATTGGATAAGCGGGATGCATTTTATTAATTACATCTTCAATGTAGCCCCAACACCCACATGAGGGCTGCCCTGCACCGTGCAGCAGGATATTGTCCGGTGCACCCATCAAAGGACCTTTGGAGGGGAGGGGGGGGGGGGAGGTCATGAAGGGTCACCCTGCCACCTTTAACCCCCGATAACTACCAAGTTTATTTCTGTTCCATACAATAAACATGACTGACATCCTTGGATTGAACAGTTGATTCCTTACATCTCCCACGAGGAAAAAACCGAAGACACTATCACCTACGCCTGTTCGTCAACTGATGACGATGAATCATGAGGGGATGGGGGGATAAAATAGCTTATTTCTTGAAACGTATTATTTGAACGTTCCCAATCAACTGCCGGACTCAAGGATTTTTTTTCTGTTTAGTTTAAGGAACAAAGAGAACCTTTGTAACTGGGAGTTGAGGGAGGGGGGGGGGGGGGTGGCGTGCCAATGATAGCTCATGCAATGCCCCGCATCTTAGGGACAAACGTTGGTCGGTCCTATGCGTCAGGTGTGTAATCTCAGTGGTGAAGGACCTATGATTTGTGCACCAGACAATTTCCTGCACCGTTCAGGTAAGCCCTCCTGTGGACGTGGGGCTACAATGAAGATATAAAAAAAACGCATCCCGTTCATCAAATTAGCATGGCGTTTTCGGCGATCACCTTGGCTGCGCCATGTGCATATTTACCCAATTAGAACCAAAAAGCCATTTCTCAAGAGAATAAAGTTGAATTTCATATTTGGGTTTGAGGGGAGCAATGGAGTCTCAAAGTAAGTTCATGGGGTGGCCCCCATCTTAAGGACAAAACAAAGTCCCACGAGTCAAGTGGGTAATTCCAATGCTGGCTTGTGGTGCAAGGGACTTTTGGCTCACCCTGTATAATCTAAAACACAATTGCCGGTTAAAAATGTGTTATAGGTTTTCGCTTAGTTTTAGATTTACGCGTAATTGTCAGCTTTCAGGCCTAATTTTTGGCTGCCGTTTTAATTTTATAAGTATTAGCTAATGGACAATAGGGTTCGAGAGTAGGCTTAAGCCTTCTCCAGACAGAAGCAAATTTTGTGCGAAGTAATGCGTAACTACGTGCCTACAAGGTGAAAATTGATGTAATCGTTAGGTTGGTGTTGTGTTTAAGGGCCAATGTTGAAGTCTTTTTTACACCATACTGCGACGCCGTGCAGCCGCGAGCAGCCACTCTGGTTAGGGCTTTATTCACGTATGCAAAACGGTGCGGAAACTTGACGTTGCCGTGGCAATGTGATTTAAGTCTTAATTTCCAGCTTTTAGGCCTAATTTT
>JAHWFP010140550.1:2822-14497 GCA_023313725.1 Lithobius niger | reverse complement strand
ATGAAAGCACTAGCAATGTTGGATGGTAGCACTAGCAATGTTGGATGGTAGCACTAGCAATATTGGATGATACCACTAGCAATGTTGGATGATAGTACTAGCAATGTTGGCTGATAGCACTATATCAATGTTGGATGGTAGCACTAGCAATGTTGGATGAAAGCACTAGCAATGTTGGATGATACCACTAGCAATGTTGGATGATAGCACTAGCAATATTGGATGGTAGCACTAGCAATGTTGCATGGCAGCACTAGCAATGTTGGATGATAGCACTAGCAATGTTGGATAATAGCACTAGCAGTGTTGGATGATAGCACTAGCAATGTTCTTTGATATAAAACACGTCCAACATGAATAAAGTCAGAATGACAATTAATTCTATAGCGATAAATTTTGAAATCTAGAAGGGCAACGCAACAGTTTTATGCCCTCTCCCAGAAATACCAACTTTCACGTATCCCAATTGAAACTTTTTATGTCATTTTCGCTTCCCCGCCCCCCAATCCTTTCAGGAGAGGCGCAGATGCTTCCCCACCCCACTTGATAGAGAGAAAGGAAGGTTGCAAAGTCATACTGGCTCATTTTTCTTGTCTTTTAGAAGATTATTACGATGTTTCTTATGCTTACAAATTGTTCATTGTTGATAAAAAAAAAAAGGGGAGTCATCCTTTAAAAATAATCGTAATTAAGCCTACATCTTTTTTTCAAAATTGTATGGAGAAGGACTCGCCCGACCCCCGTCCCTCCGCCCCACTGCTAGCTACCGCTCTAATGATAACTGACCATACATGCAATCTATCTGACCCCACCTGTTCGTTGGCTACCCCTATTTACAGCGAAGGGGCGATTTAATTTCACCGAATTTCAAATTCCCAGACTACAGTTCAAACAAATTACGTTTTTTGATTTAAACATTGAGTTGTTTAATTTTTTCCAGTAAGTCGTTTTCCTGAAAATGCCAAATATACAAAATTACAATGAAAATGCCCGGGTGTGGTCCTCGACTGCATTGAGTATAAGTCAGTGTGTGGAAGACACATTCGTTGTTACTCAACATATTTTTCCCAAAAGGCAGTTGTTTCGTAAAATAAATCCATCTATCTATCTACAATAATAAAAACGAGCTGTAGAGCTGTACAATGGACACACAGTCAACCGAGACACAAAGGGTTCAAAGAGTTTAACGAGCGTTAACCACTCCTGGTCATCTGCCCAAAGCCCTAAGGCCCTATGTCTGCAACAGCCAGATTCCCAGGCGGTCACCCACCCAAGTATCAATCCAGCCCAATGCTGCTTAACTTCGGGGATCTGACGAGAACCGGTGTTTCCAGCGACCCGAGCCACCAGCTTGCACAAACAATGTGGAATGGCTAAAAAAAAAGGGGGATCAAATGGTTTTGTATATCGAGCATTAACCACTCCGCAGAATGAAGAATGGCTGGTGACTATACTTACAACAATCTCTTCTAATAACGAGGATAATCGATGATTGTAAACGGAATGATTGTTGGCAATAAACTGAAACTGAAACCCTTTGACCACTTAAATTTTTATGGATAAACAATGCTTCAGGTACATGCAGTTTAATAAACGTTTTTCTTTGCCAAGTTTAAAACCCTTTCGCTACTTACGTCCTTGAAAAAGAACATAAAGTGTTAGCGCCAAAAAGTAAGTCCACACGCGCGACGCAAGCTTTGTGAGGGGGCCCCGGGGACCCCGAGCAAAGCGAGCTGCAACACCCTAGCCCAATGGTCAGCATCCTCGTTTCCAAACCAATAGGATGCCGGGTCGAATCCCGCGACCGACCTAACTTTAAAAAAGTCACCACTGCAGAAATAATTAGTGAAACTCAGTTAAATATTTAAAACGATATTTGCTTTCTGCCCAGAATCCAGTAAAGACAATAGCGTACTCGAACCCATGGAGTCTGGGGACAGTCAGGGCCGCGCTGGTGACGCCATGTCAAGCCACAGCACGCTGAATGAGGCATTAAGCGCTTGATAAAGGTTTTGTTGCTGTGGACGATTAAAACAAAAGGATTAGAAATTTTGACGAGCCTTAGCCTTAAGTCTGCCAAAGCAATTATTGCTTGTATGGCTGAACCGACTCAATTTTGAACATTATCAGATTTTTAGAGAATACGAAATAGCTGGTAAAGGGGTGCCAGCCCGGGGATTCGATCCAAGAGGCATGTCGGGGCCGAAAGATTGTCCATAATTAGCCAGAATATATCCCATAGCTGCTAAAGGAGCATGGTAGCCTCTCACGCTACCCTGGCCGGCAGTCCTGGCGGGGGCTTTGCCAAGATGCCATTTCCAAGGGTTTGACCAGATCCGCAAACCTCCAGCAACCAGGCTGAGCTCTCTCACCGCTCAGCTACGCTACGATGACCACACTATTGAAAACACTATTTACTTTCTACAACTATTAGAAAAAAAACTGACAAGACTGCGGGATAAAGATTTGGTCTTTGTTATACCTAGACATGCTTCTTAAATTCTGGTGCCAATATTCATATGTAAGTGCATGGAGTCAGGAGGCGGCGCTGATTTAGTGAGCGAAGCGAAAAAAAATCAGTGTTTGTTATAGCTAGTGTGCACAAATATACATAGACGGGGTACACTCTTTTAGTAACAAACACATGGGAGAGCAAATCGTCCCAACAAACACGGCAATCAGCTAGTGGTTACATATTCATCAGTACCACCATATGGAAGCTAAACACTCTACAAACCTAGGTCTAGACGACACAAGAAACGATCAATTTTTAACGACGCAAGTTCCTTCATATTTCAGCTGACGACAGATTCATTTCATAAACATTATTAGCCCTGCAGGGCCGAACGCAATGATGTTACTCAATGGCAGTTTCTCACCAAAATGTTCTCCAGTCAAGGGCGGCATTTAGCGTAATGCAGGGTAACCATTTAGATCAATATTATAATAATAAAAGTTTCACCGCCCTGTTGGCGTTAAGAAATGGCGGCATTTAGCATATCGCGGGGTCTATTGAGATCAATAGTGTAATAAAAGTTTCACCACCGTGTTGGTGGCATTAAAGGGAGGGATCCTGGAGGTCAATATTGTAATAATGCAATTTTCACAATCGTATTGGTTGCAAGAAAGGGTCGCATTTAGTATAATGCAGGGACCCTGGAGATCAATATTGTAATAATAAAAGTTTCACCGCCGTATTGGTGGCACGAAAGGGCGAAAATTAGCAAAATGTAGGGAACCTGGGGGTAAATATTGTAATAATACAATTTTCACCACCGTGACATTTATAGCATGATGTATAGGGGACCCTGGAGATCAAAATAATAGTAATAAAAGTTTCATTTCCCTGTTGGTGGCCAGAAACAGAACTGGTGTGGCCACAGGTTAAACCGGTCCTGGTACTTAAAATATTCACTTGGTTCAATCCAATCACACTACACTTGGATACGTCACTGAGGCCTTACATGAGGCCACTCACACAACAAATTCAAATAGTGCTGCGCTCAGATCCCTGGAGAGAGCAAACTTTTAGCACAAGAGCACAATAAGTTTTGGGAGTAAAATTTTAAAGTGCACACGGTTTAGGTCACAGATAGTCGAAAGTTTCTAAGGTACCGCCATGTCAGTCATAAACTTCAGAGTATAAACATAAACGGCATTGTCGATTGTGACATGTCAAAGATCATGGGTTTTCCGCTCGAATTTTCCAGCAAAATTGTCCATCTCATTGTCGGGGGGTAGATAACCCAGTTTGAGTTCGTGCTTCCTAAAACAGCCATGGGTTCCTAATTCAATAAGAGACGTACAGGCTATTTGAATTGTTTCCAAATTGCCGCGATTACTGAAACTGCTGGCAAAAAGTATGATCTGAGCTATGAATTTGGGCTGAAACACGCTAAATTAAAACCCACTACAGTGTGTTTTCTAGTATATGAAGTCAAACCAAGCAGTGCTACATAAAAATACACAAACAACGCTTCGAAAATTTTCAATTGCAACCATCTTGCGACTTGGTTTTCCAACGGAGCAGGTGGGTTCTGCATTTCAGCTGCCATTTCTGCCTCTTTTGAGGGGAGAAATTGGTGGTTTTTATCCGTTTTAAATCACTGTTTTTATGCATTTAATGTCGGATGACTTAGTGGCTTTTGCCATGCTTTAGTTTTATTGCTAACCTGATGACGAAAATTGAACATTTTCGAAACGTTGTTTGCATATTTTTATGTAGCACTGCTTGGTTTGACTTCATATAATCTGTTACTGTGCTTTTTACTTCAACGTTTTCTATTAGACATGGGAGAAAGCATGAACGGAGCACGGTTATAAATCTTTTTATAACAGGGTATAGCACGGTAGCTTCTTTTTTTTTAAACAAAATTGGGCGGAGAATGGACATATACACGACAAAGCATAAAAAGGAAGCGAAAATGCCATAAAAAATTATTAGAGTTCGCTCGAACGAAAGGAACTATATTTTGAACTCCAATTCAAAGGTATCAAAGAAACAAAGAGAAATTCTTAAAATAATAAAAGGCCTGATACACAAATTAAACACACCCACACATACCCTCAAAGACATGGTCCATTTCAAACACAAATTGCGTTCACTTTTTGACATTATCACAGTGTAAAAACAATCCTAATTCCCTAGAATTGTACAAAACAAACGCCCTTAAATAGGAAGAGAGAGCTTATTTTTCATATTACAAGTGTACACAAAAAAAATAAGCGCACAGCCACTCATGCGCATAAACCCACATAACAAAACGCGGCTTAATACACAAATTAACCACACCCACACATACACTCACAGACATTCAAACACAAGTCACGTTCACTATCTGATACTACCAAGGAATAAAAATAATCCTTGAATTGGCGTTCAACTTATAGTTTGCTTCGTTAATCCATTTTGTGTGTGTGTGTCCATTCACAGCTGTCAGTTCCGTGGTGATACGAGCTCTAATGCTTTTTTTCTTAAACGGAGAAGCAGTTTTTTGTTCAGTTAATTTATTTTATTGCGCTAAAAGGTATCAGAAGCATTTGCTGTTCAACCCACTCTAATAAACATCAGTCAACATCAAATATGGCAACTTCCACAAATAACCTGAATGACATAATGGATGATTATTTCCGCCCCTGACAGCAGGTTAAGAACCACAAGGTCATAGAAGCAAGACAAAGATTTTAATGTTCGATGGTCAATTCCCCTCTTGGTCACAAAATAAAAGAACGAACCCTATGATTTCTAAAAGACAACACTGTTTTCGACTATCCACAAGTCGCCATCTTGAGAAGGATTTTGTCTTGTTTTGCTTGATACCTTGAATTGGAGTTCAAATTACAGTTAGTTTCGTTCTAGGGAACTCTAATCGTTTTGTAATGGCTTCTGTAGTTTCCTTTTTTGTTTCATTCGTACAGATGGTGTATCGTGTATGTCCATTCTCCACCCAATTTTGTTTGTAAAAAAGAAAGGGAGCATTAGAAGACGCCCACGTATTTACGTCCATGCTTTCTCTCACATGTAATGAACAACGCACTGCAATATGTCTTAATTCCTTCGTTTTCAAGATAACGACTTGCGGATAGTCGGAAACAGTGTTGTCTTTTAGAAATCACAGTTTTTGTTCTTTTATTTTGTGATCAAGAGGGGAATTACCCTTCGAAAATTAAAATCTATGCCTTGCGTCTATGACCTTGTGGTTCTTAAACGTGCCGTCAGGGGCGGACATAATAATCCATTACCTTCTCGAACCACATATTGACTGAATCAGCATATCTGAATGACATAATGACAGATGACCGTGCCCCTTTGAAGGAAATAAGTTGCCGCCCTGAACTAATGAAGCCGAAATCCGCTTCATGGAATCAGGCACTTAATCGCTTGCAAACGAGAGAAAAACAGTTTGATTGAGTCAACAGGGCCAACGCGATGAAAATCTTCATTACATTCCAATGCCTAGGCCAAACAACACGAACATCCCAAACGAAACTGAAAAAAAAAACCGCTGCGGCATCAGTTGACGTCAACCGTATATCCGCATGATTATAAGGAAACTCAGTTATAGTAACATGCTTATTACGCGGTTTCCTGCACACGTAACAACATTATTCATTTTTGATCGGAAAGTGGAGGGGGTTGGTTTGACATGGGAGATTTATAGGACCATGTAATCACATTTCAGTGACGTAATGCAGCTATAGCTGCTGCAGATTCTATCACTTTGCACAAACAACATAGATACAGGTAGGCCACGCTTTCAATGTGCTAATAATAGTGTTATTTGTGGGATTTGAAAAATAGGCAACACTGAGAGTGCAGGTTGGGTGGGGGGGGGGGGTTGCTAAAGAAATATGGATGGGAGGACGGTTGGATGGGACAGTTTCCCCCCTCCTTAGAGGTGTGTGACATTTTTTTATAGAAGAGGAAGGGGGGGAGGATTAAGGCTTAATGGCGCGTCGACAACTTGGTCATTAGCGCCAACCTCAGTCACAGTGCAGTGGTCCGGGTTGCCACTGCACCACACATTACAGAGATGTTATTCAAACCCCTAATCTAAATCTTGTCATACATCTGTACCTCATGCAAAAATTGAAAAACACCGGATAGGAGGACAGACTTATCGCCCAACTGACGCGCAATGTCATGCGGAAGATGGAACCGACGACGAACACCAGCAAGATGGCGACAATCAACAAGTAAGTGCCGGACCGTAAGTGGCCGTCGACACCAAGAACATTCAGGAAGGTCAACCCCCCGCAAAAGGAAACAGTGAGTAAGTCGGGTGTGACCAATTCGCAAACGGGCCAACACAACCTCCTCACGGCGACTGCGGCGACACGCCGAGTGCCACTCCTCGACAGTGCCTTTAGAAGAGGAAGGCCTTAATTCAATCTCTCGTATATGAAATTACAGCCACCATGAAAATACTGCACATAGAAAGGCAGGTAAATAAAAGTTTTGATTAGTCAAGTATGCTTGTATTTAATTGTTCCTGCGCTACCCCCCCCCCCCGCCCCATAATAAAAATCTTAGGCTTATACCACGTATAAACCTACACGGTATTTGTAACATCTTGCCAGCTACCGCTCTCTCCCCCTCCCCCCTCACAATAAATTCCTAGATCAGCCACAAGGACTGTTCTTTGCCGTACACGATGGACACCATGGCAGTTGACATTCGATTAGTTGGCGTAGGCCTACCGGTAAATATATAGAAGAGCTACTTTTCACGCTATCGGTTTAATTCACCTACCTGTCGAATCTTTCGTCGTTACGGTTAAAAAAATCGAACGAAAATATGCGCAAAAGCTAATTTTTATTTATTTTTTTAAATTATTAATATATGTGAAAATGCCACTCACAGCCACAGTGACGCCGACGCCATACTGCGAGGTGAGAGCGCAGCAAGAAATCACGATTTAGATGAGAACATTAGTAAACGGAAATTATCTCTGGCCGGACAAATTTTTGGTTGCAGTATCTAGTGTTACATGTTCTGCTGCAGCGAGCGTGGCACGTAATTTGGGAAAAAATTATCACCATTTTCGTGAATAGAGAGACCTTGATTCACCCTAGTTGGCATATTTTACGCAGAAAAATAACATACTGTATAACACCATAAACGGCCAACCAAACACTTGTCCACCTAGAGATCATTTCCGTTTAGAAATGTTCTGGTCGAAATCAGGTTTTCTTGTTGTGTTCCCACCTCGCCGCATGGCGTCGGCGTCACTGTTACTGTGAGTAGCTTTTTAACATGTTTTAATAATTCTTTTTAAAAATTAATAAGCGTTTGTGCAGGTTTTCGTTATGGTTTTCTGAGCCGTAACGACGAAAGGAATCGACAGGTAGTTGAATTATGTCCATGTTGTGAAAACTAGTTATTCCTAATAATTACCGGCCTGCTTATAGGGCAATGACACATCGTAGTATTATTGTGTATAACTCTATGCTGGAGCCTTAATGGGTTAGCTGCAAGGAGCACTTCAGAGAAAAACAGAAGGGCGTCATACTGAAGCCGATGCTGTGAAGAGTGATTTCTTAGACCTAAAACGCGCGATTTTTGTTGTTGGAGAAAACAACGTTATTTTAAGCGTAGGAAATCCGCCCTTCCGTTGTTTTTCCCTCCATTTTTATGTAGTGCACCTTGTAGTTATGCCCTCCAAAACCCATACTGGTGCCAATATGGCGGTAATTGTCACTGCTCTGTAGGGCAGTGACACGACGTAGTATTATTGTGTATAACTCTATGGTGGAGCCAGTAACTGGGTTAGCTGCAAGGAGCACTGGAGGGAGAAAGGAAGATCGTCTTATTGAAGCCAACGCTATTAGACTAGATTTCTTAAGCCTATAACGCGCGATTTTTGTTGCTGGAGAAAACAACTTTCTTTTAAGCCTAAGAAATCCGCTCCCATAGCACTGCCTTGACTAGAAGTGCCGGTTTTTCCGTTACATTTTAATCTAGTGCACCTTGTAGCTATTACCTCCAAATGGTTTCTCGTAGCCAATATGACGTCACATGACGCTGCTCTATTGTTTATTTTTTGTTAGCGAGCACTCACTACGCAAAAAGCACTTAGAAAGGCAAAAGTAGGTCAATTATGCACAGTAATTGTTGCATAACTCACAGAGTGATCAGATAATTACAAGTCAAACTCGTTGCGCTCTCTATAGGAGGTATTCCGAAGTACTAATTCTGTCCTTAGGGTGTATATAAAAGGGGTTGCAAACTCCGAAACTCTCCTTTGCAACACGATTTGTGCCGTTTTAAAACTTTGCAAACGTATAAATTAAGGTCCTTGAAAACAAACGCTATCCAGGACATACCATTAAACGATTGCAAAGTTGCTAAAGGAGGTTGGTAGTCTCACACAGCCTAGAACGACATACATGAAAAAAAAACTTTGATTAATTGTGGGTCTCCTACACAATGATCATAATTCATTTCAGCGGCTACAGCCACTAAAGTGGTTCCCTCACCACAATTATTACAGTAAGTCGAAATCGGAGCGAATTGCACTTGTTAACAAACAATCATAAGAAAAAAATAGTCATGGCAGTAAAAAAATAAAAGCCTGGAAAAAGTCTGCGAAAAATAAAGCAGAAGGAAGAAAATGCACAAGGAAATAAAAACCGTGTGGAAATTGAAAAAAAAAACAAGGAAAAACTGTGAGTTAAAAAAGTTGAAAAAAAAAAATTACGTAAGTTCTTATAAGGTGAAACGCTGACACCGCCTGGTGAAATCAGAGCCAAGGAAAGTAATTTAACCTAAATTACCACAAAATAAAAACTGCAGCATGAAAAAAAAATTTCCTCAGCTTTCTTTTCCAAATTTATTCCCTGCGTCTTTTTCTCCCGCTTCGGCTGACTTAGTCCAGACTGTATTGTCATAGCTAGCTGTTTTGTTAAATAAATACAGATGCAAACCTATTTACGTTGCCTTTTGGACTTAAATGTCAGACTGCGTAAGCGGGGAAACGAACGCACGACCTTTAAAACCAAAGGCCTAGGTCCTACCGCTCAGCCATACTGACACGGCTGTCATTATGGCTCATTGGTAGGACTTCGGCCTTTGGTTGTAAAGGTCGTGGGTTCTATTCCCCGCTCAGGCAGTCTGACATTTAAGTCCAAAAGGCAACGTAAATAGGTTTGCATCTGTACTTGTTTAACACTTTTTGAGCCGTTCGCTTTCCGTCCTGTTTAATCCGGGTTGTTTTTAATGTCGTTTGATTTGGCGCACGGTTATAGCTGGAAATATTTCTGGACTCAGTAGCTACTCTTTGAAGCAAGTTGAATCAGTACAATGGTAATCAAACAACAACAACAAAAAACCAAACCGGATATTTAGGCCTATCTGTTAAAACCAAAAATATTATTCATTACGAAGGACTGAATTGAATTTTACTGTGGAATTTTCACTGTTCCATGGGAAAGTGAAAACTACATTTGGGAAAATTATGACGAAATCAACGTGCAACAAACAACTGCAAGGCATGATGTCTATAACGACATCAACTGATGGCGAATTAGCACTCCGGTCACGTCATCAAGTTATAATATAAGACCAATGATCACCAATTAAACCAGTGTACCTACCATCTGAGATTACATTGCTTGTTTTTTTTTTCACAAGCTTGTCTTTTTTTTTTCAAGTAGCAAAAAAAAAAAAAAACCAAAAAATTCTCCCCGCGCTTTACCTCAAGGTCAATATTCGGGAGTGACAGCCGACCCTTATAATTGCCAGAGGGCGTTGTTCGTGCCCACTGTAAAATTATGGAAGATCATTAACATTTTTTTTTTCTACTTGTATAGGGTGGAAGAGAAAGTTTTAGCGAGGAAGCAGTAGGTATACGCACGCAGACCAAGGTCAAGAAACAGGCTAGTCAACATCAGGATCAATCACTTCCTGGCCTGCCACCATGTATCGACAGGTGAGTTGCCGTATTTTTACGGTTGCAAATATTTTTACGGTTACGTACTATGCAGCTTGGTACACTCCGCTGTAAACTGTAATTTATTTATTGGTTCGTAGTATATATCGTTTGATACCTCAATGATGTTTATTTAAGCGATAGGAAATTCTTCCTGGTTCAATAAAATCTTTCCTGGGTATAGAGCAGTGATATTTGCGGCCATATTGGCACCAGATTGGCACCGGTATGGGTTTTGGAGGGCATAACTACAAGGTGCACTACTACATAAAAATGGAGGGAAAAACAACGGAAGAGCGGATTTCTTAGGCTTAAAATAACGTTGTTTTTTCCAACAACAAAAATCGCGCGTTTTAGGTCTAAGAAATCACTCTTCACAGCATCGGCTTCAGTATGACGCCCTTCTCTTTCTCTCTGCAGTGCCCCTTGCAGCTAACCCATAGGGCTCCAGCTTAGAGCTCTAGCTTATACAATGATGCTACCTCGTGTCACTGCTCTATAGTCAAAGATATCCTTAAGGCCGCTAAAAATTAATTAAGTGGTTTTCGGGAGTGGTATGAAAAAAAAAATTGATGCGAGCGGGCGGGTTTTTTATTTACGTTTTATTCGTGGTTTTATCAGATGCGGGCGATGGCTTTTTTTTTTTTACCAAACAAATCGAAATCAATAGCATATATTTTGTTGTGGAGTACAGTATCTTTGTTTTAATGCTAGGATCAGCGTGCAAAAGTCGAACATTTTATAAAAGTCATTCTTTTGTTCACAAGTTTTTAGTTGTGACATATGCCTATGAACGATCATTAGATTCGTATCTAGGCGATCATATGAATGGAGTAAAGAGCTCGAGTGCTCACCGGCTTCAGGTAATGTCTGGTGAAAGTCCTGATGAGTATTGGCACTTTTTTTTAGACAACGTCATAAAAACGTTTCATGCGCTAAGAAACAACCCATACGTGCACTCCTGAGAACCACTTAATTAATTTTTAGTGGCCTAACCATCCGACAAGGTCGGTCAAACGTCAGCGAAACGGGAGGGGGGGGGGATGTAAATCGGATGTACTTTTTTTCCCCTAAAAGAAAATTGAGGAATTTTTGAAAGATTTACACCATTATTTTGTACTTTTGAACCACCTTTATTTGTAGAATTTATAACGCTAATCATTAAAAGTGCTATCTTTAGCATTTTAAAAACAGAATTCGCTCAAGCTACCGTGAGACCCGTGAGTCGTTTTTGTTTGGAGGAGG
>JAHWFP010140548.1:0-11214 GCA_023313725.1 Lithobius niger | reverse complement strand
TAATCGTCCACTTCCTTAGCGACCTTACAGTGTCTCGGTTGGCTTTGGGAATAGTACACGAAACAGCATCAAGTTAGAGTGTGTCGTCACAAACCGGAATGATTCTATTTTAACATCACAATTTATAATTTACTAGATTAGTGTTTTATAATTTTGCTGCGGCAATCTATTGGAATAATTAATTTTAATTTTTACCGCATTAGTCTTTTAGATTTTTGATCCTCATGGTAATTATTAGAATTAGTACATGCACACACAGAGATGAAATGTCACGATTATTGTAAGCGCGCAAAGGATCATATACTGCGGGACGCAGTAAATAAAGTTAACAATTACTCAACAGAAAATCTCCTAGACGCCATATTTATAACGGATTTTTACCGAGGGATTGACTAACGGTAAGGAAATATGACCTTTGGGGGCCGTACTTGATGTGGTGGATCGAGAAAAATTGGCGCTGGGAGGAATATCCCATTAAAATGATTTTACGTGACCATTTATCGACTGCAGATGCACTCGGACCTCTAAGTATTACTGTAGAACTCACGTGAAGCATATTTATTACGGCATAATGCATTACATAGTGCAGAAAAAAAACGAATCGGCCTTACGACCAGATTGGTCGCCATTCGCGAAACTTCAGGTTTTTTACTACTTAGCACCAGTCAGAGCTAGAAGTTGTTGCATCAATTGACGTCCCGTCGAAAATAATTAAATGTAACCTAACCTAAACTTATCTCCCTGTGCTGTATTTAGGTTCTCGTTCTCTAATAAGTGATTAATTAAGCCTTCTTAGCAGTTTTAAGTCTGCGAATCTGTGATGCCAACTAGTTGCGATTCCTGCTTATTACTAATAATGCACAAGAGCGCTTATCACTTATTAATCGCCCGCTTGGTAGACCATTCAGAGAGCTGATAAGAATAAACGGGCTGTGATTGGCTTATACGTCAAAAGTAGCCCTTCTCATTGGCTAAAAAAAAAAACGACGGAGATGCTCGCTGCAATACTTCCATCCACCAACCAACAGATCGTCTAGGTGGGCGATATCGGTAAAAGATTTTCTTGCCGAGGTGGTTCAACTCGGATGGGAACTGAGGCGTATTTGGTCCAGTTAGAAAATCCTCTGCTAAGTATAATTGTGTGCTCCGTTGCCCCGTGCGAAAAAAAACACCTGTTATCATCTTTGGATGTAGCTACTAGTGATCTAAGCTGCTGGTTGCCATGACAATATGAAGCAAGAGAGCTTTGGTTTCTAGTTCACGGGTTTGCTTCTAGTTCATGTTGTTTTACGGGTCAACGTCTAGAGAAAGGATGTTTTGATCATAGTTAAACGAATATGTCAAAATCAATTTGCTTTTGACAGCTTCTTGCTAAAAAGAATTCACCGGCGCGTAAAGCCCGTGCAATAAAAAGGCTTACTTTTGTTTGCATTTCGGAAAAGACGTGAAAGAATGTTATGATGAAACGGAAGAACCGCATTGAAACGTCAACAAATTCAGACGCATTAAATAAAAAAAATGAAGAAACAATGGTACACAAACGTAATAGGGGCGCCTTTGTGCGTAAATCTTGAACGAAAAGGAATGTTGAGGCGGAGTTTTTTGGTTTCCCTTTGTGTTTGTCGGCCACGATTGAGGGAGTTTGCGAGGAACGTGTTACGTACTAAAGCCTGTATTGATTAGTTGTTCCATTTTAAAACTATTTTTCCAAAAGTGTAGTGAGCCTCAAGGAGGTTTCAACTGCAGGAACGATCGTGAGTAAAAAATGGGCGATAGATTAAACATTCTAGTTGTTCTCCAAAGTGTTTTTTTGTTGTTGTTGTTGTTTTTTTTTTTTAGGCGTTAAAGCCCTGTTTTAGTAGTTGGCATCAGCAAAAAGCCTTGTTATCTAAAGGAAGTATTAATAAAAACGTCTCTTACTAAATGCAGAACGCTACCATTAGAGAGAACGTTCCTGATAGTTTCCCCTTCCTTAGCCCCACGGGCGTATCGAAGAAAATGTTGTTCCGGAGGGGGTGGGGGGCGCGAAGTGTGAAGCTACAATTTCTGAATGGTACCGCTTTTTTTCGACAAATTTTAGGACTGATTTTTTCTGCTACCCAATTTTAACCATAGTGTCGTCCCATCTCCTGTTTTTGCGACTAAGGTCCATTTTCTCACGCAGACTTTATGGTTGGGCGGCGTCATTCCCTCCTTTCTATGCCCCCCCCCCTCCCCCACCCTTCCTTATTTTGGCCCTGATGAGCCCCAAACAACATCCGAAATGTCATTAGCGTAATCGCCTTATTTTTGTCCTGTCAGCAGAGTTAATCTGAAGATCACCTTCCTATAATATTTTAGAAAGTTCGTTTCACTCTCGAGTGATCTAGTTCTTTTAATTATATCTTAGTGGTTGGAAGGAAGGAATAACAGCGGAACTAAGAAACCCGTGTTGCTTGCTATCTGATTTATCCAATAAAAAATTAATAAGGATAATTTTTAAACCTTTTTGTAAACGGTTGAATATTATATTTGATCTAGTTGCTGCACTTGATCGGCGGATGAGAGGCGCGATCAAGTTGATCTGGCCAGTGAATGGAAAGAACTCCTAATTGGTAAGGCAGGGCCGGCTAGGCTAATGTGGAAGACTACAATCAAGCTTATTCTGGCAAGCAGTAGGGTGGCCGCTCACCAAAGTCGACTAAACGTCGTTGCAAGACGAAACGCCGCATCTGGTGGAGAGACCCCGTCACACGAAACTAGAAGGAGCTTCGCGTTGTTGTCGTGAGACGCATAAATACGTTGTGAGTGGCGCTCAGCTCATTCCTCTGGTTTTGGAGAAGCCTGCAGAATGCTGAGACAGGTGTCGACAAAATGTCCTGTCGTGCGAAGTTTTGTCGATTTCGGTGTGCGGCCCACCCGCGGTTCCAGAATGATTGTTGGGCGATGATGTAGTTTCGCATGTTCAAGCCAGGGCTGACTGTGGTAAAAATTATGTTTTTGCCTACAGACTCCACGTATGCTCTCGCGCGGAGCAGGAAGTTAATGGCTCTTCGCAATGCTCTGGTATAATAAAATTCTGGCGATGGGAATGAACTGACTTCCCAGCAGCTTCTTTCACCAGATGGCCTTGTTTCAAGGGATGGACCACGAGGCGGCACTTGGCGTGCAACTCGACACTTCCGTGTCCTACATACGTGTATGTATTTATTCAACTCCTGACATTTATCTATCATGATGCATTGATAGTTCGTTGTGGGACTGTAATTTTTGTGATTCAAAACAAGTTTCTTAAAGTCTACCTTTTCCTCTCATTAAATTAACTAATAGAAGCTCAGCTTAATTTCTTATTTTTTCTTCATCATTGTTTTATGTTTTTTGTTGTTGTTTTGCCCTGTTTTTTCGCCTAGGTTTTTCACTCCGTAACCAAATTTATATATACATTGAAACATTTGAAAACCTCCCCGACTTGTCTGCTTTAAGCGTGAAATTGTGCCAAGAGGCCTCCACCCAAAGTGTTGGTGCTATATGTTGCTATTGTTCCTATTTTTTTCCCGAGCAGCTGTTCTCGACATGATTCACATTCATTAGCTTAAATGTGCGAAAATATTGTTATTACATTTTGAGAATAATAAAGAAAATTTCAACAATTAACATCCCTCACTCCAAAACTACTTAAAACCACCACTGAAGTGACCGATTCTAGAGTGGAATTATTCATCCCACATTAACGTGTTAATTTCTTCCCCCCCCCCCCCCCCCCAAAAAAAAAACACAGGACAATAAATAAATTGCCCGACATTTTCCCCCAACAAAATTACACCAAAATCTAAAACTCAAAAAGCCCCCCACAACTGAGATTTTAAAAAATCACTTGTTTTGGTTACGTATTGAAGGAAAAAAATTTCTTTTGCAGATTTTGAATCTTGCCGTGGATAATAATTTACCCTATTATTGACAATTAAGAGACTGACGTGCCTGACTGAAATGTACACGGAAAATTAATCCTCCTGATGTCGTAGATAATCAAAATATTAATTTGACAGATTATCTTCGTTCATGATCTGTTGCAAATTACGAAGTGAAAATGTAATCAGAAATTGATTCCGCGATTCCCAGAAGCTTATGGCAGTACCTACCTTAATTTCCGGTCTCATTTCCGGTAGTTCATCGGAAGGAAGAAATTTTAGTTTTCCAGTAAAACGTGCTCGTATCTAAGTTAATACTATGAAGATGGACAAGACTACGAAGCTGATTAAACTTCGAGGAAGTCCAAGAATCGAATGAACAACACCAGTAAAACTACAAACAGCATAGAAATGGTACGAGATTTCTAGGAAGTTCCGAAATTGCATAAAATTTGAAGTCCCAACATTCATTACCTCGCTAAAATCTTAATGGCAGAATGTTAGGTGTCTTGCTGTACAGGGGTATTTCGCGTCATATGTTCTTCGGTTGGTAGCGACCGCTCTGACCACGGGCTGCGCTGGTTCACATTGTTTGGAGTCCCCGGGTACCCCTTATAAGATAGGCAGTGCGTGTTGGGACTGCTGATGCAAAGGGATAAAGAATACCTTTCATTTAAATTCCTTGTCATTTCTCAGCGATGTCTAACACCTGTTTATATTTCGATATTATCGCTATATACAACACGCGCGATATTGTGATTGCAATGCTTTTCGTGCTTCGCGGTTACCGTAGCGTCGAGGTCATTTCGTCTGATTCACGTCGGAGTGCGACGTTGTCAATAATTTTGCTAATAAATATTGACCGATTTTGACGTCCAACTACACCGTTCTGATCGTTTTTTCGCCAGCTTTCCAATGGTCCAAACCGCGAGTCTCTAGCTGCAAACGTTCTGACGTTATCTTTATTATAATATCGGAGGCCGGCTAAAAGGAAAACCTAAAGAAAAACCACTTCTTCCCTCCTCGCGTCCGCATTGAAAATGCACTCTCCCACTCTACGTGCATGGAAACAGGAGGCAGGCATGAGTGGCCGAACAATCACTTCTCCCCTCCTCGTGCCCGCACTTCAAATGCGCTCTCCCATTCTACCTTCATTGAAAGAGGAGGCAGGCATGAGTAGGCGATCAATCCTACAAGTCGTCGGGAAAAGTGCCGGGGAAAATGTCCCGGGAAATGTGTCCGTAAACTTAATTCATGACCGGCCCCGTGCGTAGCACGGGCTTACTCTATTTCTAATAAACTATGTTGCAACACAAAGTGCTTGTCTGTCTATTAATTAATATCAACATTTTCATATCTTATACTTAAAATATTTGGAAATGCTTAAATATTTTGAATAATTAAGAATAAGTTTTTTTTTCCACAATTTTTTATTTACACTACATTATCTAGGCCTATGCCTAGGCCTAAACGCACGTAGTTAGTGTGGAAAAAAGGGGGCAGAGCGTGCAAAACCGATCCCGGTACCTCGGAGGCAGCCGGGGCTGGCCCTCACACAGTCACTCCCGTTTCCCCTGTACTCCCCCGTACAAAGGCGATTTTACACGGAATCCTCCCCGGCGTGGGAAATAAGTGGCGATACAACCTTGGTTAGAGGTCTTGGGGGCGTTTATTTCTCTTCTATGGATGGGTGACAACGTACAGAACAAATAATCACTTGATTGTGGGGATGGACAAGCATCAAACGTTTCGGGTCCCATCTTCCATCTCTGGCCATAAATAGAATGTACTTCTCTATGGGGCGAATTGAAAGGAATAGAGTTAAAGTTGGAGTTGGAGTTTAAGATACGGGAAGGCTGGACACAATTTTGTCACACCTCCGGACGGGGTCAGGCAACAGTAAAGAAGCATTCTTTCGCAGTTGCCATCGTGTAGAAAGTCAAACTAAGCCTCACCAAAATGGCGTCGTGGCAGCCATCTTGTTTTGTCAGGACTAAGATGAAAAACGTGTGTTCACCCGTCACGTTTACAGAGAAGAAAAATTCAAATATTCACTGATACGAAGTCTCTATAAAGGCGCATAGAGGGAGAGGGAGTGCATACATTGTTAGACAATTAAGGGTAACACTACAGAGGGTACGGTAGCATATTAAAGGAGCTTTGATTGTTATGGAGGATGAAGAGAGGTAACAATGTCAAGCGACAACAACAGTTAGCTCTTACAGTAAGGACAATTGTTGGCCTATAGTTACTACGTACAAAGAATTGTTGACTGAATCCTTCCAAGGTAGTTTCTTGATAAGTAACTTGAGCAAAAGTTAGTCATCCGTTTTTCCTACAATAAAAGCGTTTAGACGAAAAATGAGGAAAGGGATCCGGAAATTAATACTGATAGGGGAAGAAAAGAGGAGTTTGGGAGGATTTCCTTCCCCAGTTAGTATAGGCTTACTGTGGGAGTACTGCTGTTATGACCAATTGAACAACTTACCTACATATTGTGAAATGACACAATAATCGCAAATATCGCATATCGAGGTGTTGCAATAATCGCGTAGAGTCGATATTATTTTCATCATCTCCCATCCCTTATCTCAATATATATTAAGATTAGTGGGCGCTTACTTAGTTAATTCTCGGCTGTAATACCACGAGTGCTTCTATGAAATCGATCTGTGTGTTTTAGCACGAAACTCCTTTCCAGATTTAATTTCCCGAGGGAAATTGGCTGAAAAGGAGTCGAGTGCTAAAACACACAAACTATACATTTCGTGAAAGCAACACGGAATTCGGTTTGAGAATTTTTTTTTTCTTTCCGCAAGACGATTCTCCGAAGTAATTAAATTTTTCGGTTTCGATTTTCAATTTATGAAGTAATTTTGATTTACGAGCGCCACCCGCCACCACATTTCGTCAACCAACATATAGTTTCTTTTGCTTTGGTACCGGTGTTTCGCACTAGGCCAAAACGACGTTGTAATGACGCTGATACACCACGTTAAACGTACCTTGATCGAAAAGCATCTACGTGTTTCTGCAAAAGTCCAACAATTCACAAAAATAACGTTATTGCCGTAATATGGGCATAATAAGAATGAAAGCAAACTAAGGGTCCTCTAATTGAAATAGAAACTATATAAATCTGTGGTTTGTTTGCCGGCAACCAATCAGTTTCGAGTAAAGCTTCGATCTGTATAATTACTGAAGCAGAATGCTCTGGTGTGGTCTTTTCAGCTTTTATACCACAAGTGCTTGTATTAAATCGATAATCGTTAAATTATACATTTAATACGAGCACGCGTGGGATTCGGTTTGAGAATTTTTGTTTTCTCTTCACAAAACGATTTTCTGAAGAAATTCTTCGTTTTTGAGTTTCGGTTTCGATTTACGATTTCGATTTCGATATACGAAGTAATTTTGATTTAGAGTGTTTAGTTTTATGTATGTTTACCTTTTATGTTTTATGTTTATGTTTGCGATGTTTAACTCTTGCTTGGCGTAGCGATACTATCCACCATCGCATTCCATCAATAAACCTCCAATTTCGTTCGCTTCGACATTGGCATTTCGTATTAGGCCTAACCGCATTTTTATATTGCTGATACGCCAAATTAAACGTTTCCTAACTGAGAAGCATCCTCGTGTTTCCGTAAAAAAAAAACGAATATTCACGAAAGTAACGTCATTGCACTAATACAGGCACAACTATTTCCGAATCCTGCCGAAGACCAGCTTCATGTTTCCGTAAAAACCCGACAATTAACGAAGCTGTCATTTGCCTAATAAGGGCATAAAACAAACATCGTCCTCTAGTGAGATATACTGTATAGATCTGTGGTTTGTTTGTCAGTGCCCATTGAGAAAAGCTTCTATCTGTATAATTACTGAAGCAAAAGGTACAATTTCGGTTTCGATTAGCCGGAGTCTTTTTATACGTAACTACCCGCTGCAGAAGGGGTATTTAACCAGACTATCTCGCGAGAATTATTTTATCGGCAGTTTATTAATAAATCAATTACAGAGATTTACGGGCGTACGTAAGACTTTCTCCATTTTGTATTACTGTTGTACTTTTATTAATTTTTTAGCGAATCTATTAGTTGAGGCGTATGTAAAGTAGCCTTTCACTTTCGGAGTTTCAGTTTCGTTTTTTTAAATATGCTTCAGTATGTAGACGTTCGCAGGTTGTATCTCCGCAGAAACGAGTTCAGAATGTCACTGAAAACTTTAATTTACGTGTTAGCAAAGTTATACTAAATGTTTATGTAGCAGTTAAATTAGCTGTATACATGCTTGCATCCATATATTCGTTATTTGTATTTATCTAATCGCAAACTCTTTGCTGCCGTGCAGGACGACATATGGTAAACTGCGTTCTAACCAGCCTTCAGTCCAGTCAGTCTGTTGCTCGCTGTCTCGGTTGCTATGGAAACTAATACAGCCTCGCTATTAAAAACCATTAAAATATGTTCGAGTGACAATTCCTGAAGTGAAGATGCATTGCGGACGTGGAAGTACATTGTATAGCTCCTGTGAATCGTGTTTATTATGATGCAATGCATTACCGACAGCAGCAATAAACGAATTGGGCCTAACGACCAATTCTGTCGCCATTTTTCGAATAAACCATTTCACTCGCTAGTTAGCAGCAGTCCGAACCAGAAGTAGTTTTAGCAATTGACGTCCCATCGAATACAAATCAAATGTTATCTAACTAACCCCGATCTCACTTACTTAAATTATCTTCTCATTCTTTAATAAGCGATTAATTTAAGCCTTTTTAGCACGTTAAAGCATGCGACTTTGGGTTAGTGTGTTGCCAACTATTTTTGATTATCGCAGTTTTGCACTAGAGCGCTTTTCACCCGCTTGGTACGTCACAGCGCCTATTAGAATAAGCGGGCTGTGATTGGCTGATGTGCCAAAAATACCCCTTTCCTATTGGCTAAAAAAAAAAAAAATACGAGGGAGATACTCATTGTAATACTTCCAACCGTCAAACAACAGAGCGTTGAGCTGGCCAGTATTTGGTAAAAGAATTTCCTGTGTCCTAAGAACTGGGATGGTTCAACTCGGTTACGACCGGAGACGTATTCGGTCCAGGTAAAAAATTCTCTGATGAGTATGATTGTTTTTGCTCCGTAACCCCGTGCGAAAAAACGTCTGTTAACATCTTTAGATGCAGCTGCTAGTGATCCGCTAAGGTGCTGGTTGCCATGACAACAGGAAGAGAGAGTGCTTTGGTTTCTAGTCTTTAGCAACCCATTGTTGTTTCACGGGTCAATGTCTATAGAAAAGATGTTTTGATCATAGTGAAATGAATAGGTCAAAATCAACTTGCTTTTGACAGCTTCTTGCTAAAAAGAATTCACCAGTGCGTAAAGCCCGAGCAATAAAATGGCTTACTTTTGTTTACATTCAGGAAAAGGCATAAAAGAACGTGATGATGAAACGGAAGAACCGCTTTGAAACGACGGTGAACGTCAACAACTTCGGTCGCATTAAATAAAAAATAAAAAATGGTACACGAACGTAAAAGGGGCGCCTTTGTGCGTAAACTTCGAACGAAAAGAATGCTTAGGCGGAATTTTTCTTTCCCCCTTTGTGTTTGTCGGTTACGATTGAGGGAGTTTGTGAGGAACGTGTTAAGCGCTGGCGGTTGTATTGATTAGTTGTTCCATTAAAACTATATTTCCAAAAGTTTAGTGAGCGTCAGGGAGGTTTCAACTGCAGGAATGGTCTTGAATGAAATGGGTAATAGATCAAACCAGGGCCGGCGGAATCTAAAATGGATGTGGTTCGGCTACGAAAAAATATTGGACATCAAGAATTTCAATGTAAAAACAAGAGACTGTGTCTGAGGCGTATACAGTCATTATGCACACACAAAAAATTGTCGACAGAATTTTGCCCAACATTCTGCAAATTGCACAAAAAAATCTGCAAGTAAATAAAAATGAGAATTTCGCCTTGTATGGAAAATTCGTGAATACAGACATGTCTGTGGATCTGGCAACACTGATTTTTTCTTTTTTTTTAATGAGGAGCAGACGAGATGCTTGTAGCTTGTAAATGGTATCTTAATTTTTCGTTTCGCCGAAACCGGAAGTGTTCGGAGTTAGTTTATTTTGCGCAACAAATTAGCTTAACAATATTTTCATTTGAATCAGGATGTGTGGCAATTTTTTTTAAGTTTTGCCCTTTATTAAAAAAAAAAGTGTCGTCCTAAAATTTATTGCACAGGGAAAACAGGAAATCTGGTTGCAATGTTTATTATCAGGTTTTCCTATGGTGAAAAGTAACACGGTTGTAGCCGTACCGGTCGCACCGCATCCATCGGCATTGGATTAACCTTCTAGTTATTTTCCAAAGCTTTTTTTTTAGTCGCCAAAGCCCTGTTTTAGTAGTTCGTATCGGCAAAGAGCCATCTCATCTAAATGTAGTACAAATAAAATCTACTTTTGCTAAATTGTTGCTAATTTCTGACTGGAACCCCCTTATTTTCCGAAAAAGTTTAAGAACTATTTTTTTATGCTTATCCAATTTAAACCGTAGATTCGTCCCATCGCCTGTTTTTCCGACTAAGGTCCATTTTCCTTAGTGGTTGGGCGGCGTCATCCTCTCCCTTCTACTCCCCACCCGCTTCCTTATTTCGGCCCTGACGAGCCCCACACAACATCTGAAATTGTCGTTCGCGAAATCGGTTTTTCGTCCTGTCATCAGGGTTAATCTAAAGACCTCTTCACCATCCTACGATTGGAATGCTCGTTTCACTCTTTGAGTAGCCTTTAGTTCTATTATTATTATATCCTAGTAGTTGGAAGGCGAGATTTATGGAGGCAATGAGAAGCTCGTTCTACTACCTGCTTTTGCGCAATATAAAACAATATAGGAATTCTTTGTTATAACGCCAGATTTGACTTCATTGCTGCATTTGATTGCCTGACGAGTTGCTAGTTTGTTCCGTCATCATGATTTTAAGGTCAACACATTAGGGTTAATGGTCATGGTTGCTGATAAGTGGCAGAGCTCAAGCCTAGCAGGCTGAAGAAGTTGTTCTGGTCGATGACTGGAAAGGACATGTTGCTAAGTCAGTGCTGGTCAGGATGCTGTGAGAGACGCCCAAGATTCTTCAGTGGCTATGATATCTACTCTGGCGTATTCGGGAAATAATCTTTTGCACGATTCCGAAGACAGACCCATCACCGTTCAAGCAACGAAAGCTCAACAAGAATAACCATTCATCGCCTTTCAAGCAACGAAAGCTCAACAAGAATCACCATTCATCGCCTTTCAAGCAACGAAAGCTCAACAAGAATCACCATTCATC